>JASEVX010000001.1:7704293-7847540 GCA_031761405.1 Serripes groenlandicus | reverse complement strand
GACAGACAGACAGACAGACAGACAGACAGACAGACAGACAGACAGACAGACAGACAGACAGACAGACAGACAGACAGACAGACAGACAGACAGACAGACAGACAGACAGACAGACAGACAGACAGAGACAGACAGAGAGACAGAGACAGAGAGACAGACAGACAGAGACAGACAGAGAGAGACAGAGAGAGACAGAGACAGAGAGAGAGACAGACAGACAGACAGAGACAGACAGAGAGAGACAGAGAGACAGAGACAGAGAGACAGACAGACAGAGATATACAGAGACAGACAGAGACAGAGAGAGAGAGAGAGAGAGAGAGAGAGAGAGAGACGAGAGAGAGAGAGAGAGAGAGAGACAGAGAGAGACAGAGAGACAGAGAGAGACAGAGAGACAGAGAGAGAGAGAGAGAGAGAGAGAGAGAGAGAGAGAGAGAGAGAGAGACAGACAGACAGACAGACAGACAGACAGAGACAGAGAGGAGGATAGACAAGAGACAGAGAGAGAGAGAGAGAGAGAGAGAGAGAGAGAGAGAGAGAGAGAGAGAGAGAGAAGAGAGAAAAAAAAAAAAAAGACAGACATACAAAGCGACATAGAGAGAGAGGAGACAGACATACAGACAGACAAACAGACAGAGGCAGAGACAGAATTAAACAATCCAACAAAACAAAATACAATAAAAGTGTCTACGATGAAATCTTAAATATAAGTACCTGTGTTGGACTTTACCAATAGCGTTTAGTCAATCGTAGAATGAAAAGCGGAGTAATGAATTTCAACCGATTTACTTTACAACAATAAAATGTACAATGTACTTATTTATTGAAGCAAAACATTAGCTTTATTGAATTTTTTTTCAATTAAGCTTAGCTTGGTGTATTCTTCTGGTGGCCTTTGCTAAGCCAGGTAGCCAATGTAAGCTTGTATAAACGTTGCATTATAATCACTGTCTTCAACCGTCAATAGTTGATTACTATTGCTTTTATTTTAGTATTTTTAAGTTGTCAAAATAATAAGTCAGATATTTAAAACACACTCACTGCATAGTTAAAATGATAATATATTTCCTTTGTCTTTACATGAGCAAATTTAAAAAACAAAACAATCATTTGTCATTACTTTGGACAAACTGTTTTTAGCCGTGGTCACATCTTACGGTCACGTGCGTAGTTGACCGCAGTGAGTTATGACCGTAGATGACCATAGTGAACCGTAGTTAAACATAGTAAGACGTAAGGAACGCATGATTTGGCCGTAGTTAGCAAACCATTTTTCAACATGTTCAACATATCTCAACGGTGGGCTTGGATGCCAAGACCCTACTGTGAGCCTAGCTTGAACGTAGTTGACTCTAGTTGACCGTATTTGACCCTACTTGACCGTAGTTCACATATTGTAGTTCACACGTAGTTCAACGTAGTTGTCCGTAGCTACACGTAGTGATACCCTTGTTAACCCTTATCATTATGCTCGAGCCTACTTCACCCTTCTTCTACCTAGTTGAACGTAGTGGCACTATTGTGAACTACGTTCAAATGAACTACGGTCAACTACGTGCGTGACCGTAAGATCTGACCGCGGCTTTAAATTGTATTTATAGTTTTATACTAAGAACACAGTGAGTTTCAAGTAAGCTGCTCACTATAAACAATGCCATCTTGTTTACAAGGTCGAATAATCTTGTAGCAATTTGGACTGTAATAAATACGGTGTACCATTAGGGCCAACGTGCTATCGCGCTGTCAACAAGCACACGCGATGCCACGATAGCACGATGACACGATGACACGATGGTGATGGTACGATGACACGATGGTGATGACACGATAGCACGATGACGATGACGCGACACGATGGTGATGGAGCGATGCTACGATGGGACGATGACGCGATATTACATCGCATCATCGTCATCGCGCCATCGTGCCATCGTGCCATCGTGCCATCGTGCCATTGTGCCATCGTGCCATTGTGCCATCGTGCCATCAAGCCATCACCATCGTGTCATCGTGCTATCGTGGTATCGCGTGTGCGCGATAGCACGATGGCCCTAACGGAACACCGTAAATAAATATACTAGATGTTTATATACCCAACTATCCTGGGTAAAACGTTAACCTTCCGTCTGTTATGTTCGCTATAAGCTTACCATGTTTTGGTGTATAAGTTAGCCATGCATGATCAAAATATGAAAATAAATTAGCGTTTGCTTGATTGAATATATATATAATATCTTATCACTGAAATAAATTAACCACAGTTTCCATCCATGCATGAAGCGTGTTATCTGACAAAACATTAAACGTCGCTCATTATCTCAGTCATAAAGAGACGAACCCTTTCCCGCATGTAGACAAAACGCATTTTTCGCATCTACAGAAGACGACTTTTTAAAACATTGTGATGAAAGGAGAACTTGCTTATAATGAGCAATACCACCTTTCGCAACAACGTTTTACAGATCTGTTCAATACTTGTTCTTTCGTTAATATAGATTGTGTCCTACTTTCGCCACGATGTTTATAATCATATTTCCTCTAAACATCGGGACTGGTAAATATCATAATGATAGTCAAGTACAAATGATATTCGAAATATACTGTGGTTTGTACCCCTAGAACTTATCGAAACGTGCAGTTGTTCATTGGATACCCTCATGGTTCTCCCCAGGGTTAGACATGCATAATCTGAGTGTGTGGATATATTTCCGGAAATCGTCACGTTATGCTGTCTTTTGTATACTACGGAAGTACAGATGAAAAGCAGAACCGAGTAGAACCGAGCAGAACCGAGTAGAACCGAGTAAACCCGAGCAAAACCGAGTAGAACCGAACAGAACCGAGAAGATGTCGAGATCGATATCTACTACCAGAAAGGTAGTCTGGAGTTCCTTCCCCTTATTACTATGTAAAGGTACTACAAGACGGATGTTTGATGCAAAGCATCAAAGAGAAGCCGCAATATTTCGTTTCACATGAAGAAATAAGAAAAAAGATCATTTAAATCCACAAACATTAGAACAATTTAATCTGTAGTCAGTAATGCTGATATCGATTATTGAAAATATAAGTTTTATGTAAGATATTTAACCTGGCAGGGTCTGTGTTTTAAGTGAATGAGATAATTTAGAGTTAAGCTGATCATAAAAAGCGACATATAATACTAAAGATAAATGGACAAGAGGTTATGATAAATTTAAATTAGTACCAAAAACAATCAACTATTTGTATTGAACACACGCCCTGTTATGATAATGTTTTATCAAATAATGCTGACACACAGAAAATCTGTTTTTTTCGTTTGTATCGGTAAGTCATGAAAATGGATAAGGGTTTCCCACATAAAACAAATCTGCAGTAGACGACTTTGAAATTATCAAGTAAAAAAAAATCTCTATAAATGATCGTATGATAATTGAAAAGTGTTGAATTATTGTGGAAAATGCAGATATTGCTCATTATGAGCAATTTCTCCTTTTGCTACAATGATTTCAATGATGTTTACTCTGACAGACTTTAAAATCATCAAGTACAAAACATAGAAAATCTCTATAAATGATAGTAAGATAATTGAAAAGAGCTGAAATTATTGTGGCAAATTGAGCAATTGAAAAGCAAAGCTGTCGGATCACAAACGCACACTCTCGAGTTGACGAAACTGATGTGAACTCGTGTCGTGATTAGCATTCAGAAAATTATATGTACACGTAATCCGAAAGACTGACAATACCTGCAGCGACTTTGGAAAACATTGTGACAAAAAGAGAAATTGATCACGAGGAATTTATCCTTTTGCTACAATGTTTTCTACTTTATGTTCATAAATTATACCTTCATTTAGCAAAATGTTCCAATTTTTACTTAATGTGCTACGTATAAGGGAAAGGTTTAACATAGGAACTAGTTTCATTTTTTTTGAAAACGTTAAACCAGTGCTTGAATTTATTTCTCAAACTGTAAATTTACCAGTTGATATAAGAGTTGAAATGCTGTCTACATTTACAGTGATAAGTTAAATACAGTTCAGTTAATCCGATCACACTGTGATTGTAAGAACCAGAAGATTTCATTTCATTTAAGTATTCTGGATATTCACATCGCATCCGTGATAAAACATGTTGTTGTCTAGGCAAAATACACCGATATCGTGTTTACCGCGATATTCCTGAAATGTGGAACTGCAACAGCGAACGAAATGAACGAAAGAACGAAATTGATCTTGAAACAGATATTTCTGTGGTTTAAATCTGTTCGTGTCTGCATTTTGCGATGACAATTGTCAAAGTTAACTTTGAATCCAGTATGTACTGAACATGAAAGTCAGATTATTAAAAGCAAAGCAAATGAAAAATGTATGTGAAATTGCGATAAAAATGAAAATCTATAAATAGACTATAGATGAATGGTACTGTCTTTTATTTTAGCTCTTAACTTGATTCGGGAACCAGAGTCGCTGCGTGGCCGCTTACGACATTTACACATTAGACCAAATTGAGATCGGTTTAAAACGCGTTGGTGAATACGGATTAAATCTAAAACGTGGACTAAATATTAAGATTTAGATTTAGACAAATATCTAATGAATACGGGACGAGGCTTCTTCGTCTAATTACTGCGTAATATATCATAGCATGTAATTTTAAGGAACCAGACTACATTTACAAATTCAATAGAAGGGTTCTCTATTTTACTCTCTAGAGTAGATACAGTATGAATTTTGCTTAAATACAAATGTACATACATTCAATTAATATACTGGCCTTTGTCTTTTGTTTTTAATTTGTAAAACTCACACATGTATATAGAGTGTAAAAGGGATGTTTTAAAAGTCATTACCTTAAATTAATGTACTTAGAAAGGACAAAGAGAACTCAAGATATGTGGTCACGCTGGCAGGTCTAAATATGCTCCTTGACCGAAAATTAAAAGCATCCCTACAGGAAGCCGCCTCCTGGCGGCTTCCAATAATACGAAGTCGGGAACCAGACTACAAGAAAGAAAGTAATTCAATGGTTTAATAGAGATAGAAATCGAATCGCGAAATGTCGCATGGTGCAAGGTTTGGGGAATAAGCAACAGTCGAACATCTTTTTGAGATTTTGCTTAGCTCTCTTTTCAATATTCTTGTAATGTATACACTTTCTCTTTATGTATTTGTATTTAATGTCATGACTTACAAATACAGAATTCGATTTAGTCAAGGACACATTTTTAAAATGCAGGGAAATGCAGTATTATGGAGCAAATTGTAAAATATTACTTTCTCGTATACTCCGAATTTGACCTCTGAATCAAAGATCAGCCGAGTCCATGATGTAGGGGAAGCAGGTAAAATGTTGAATTCGGAACGCCTAGGTATAGTTATATATATATATAGAGAGAGAGACAGGTATATATATATATATATGTATGTATGTTTATGTATGTGTTTATATATGTTTATGTATGTGTATTCATGTTTATACATGTATATGTGTATTTATGTTTATGTATGTTTATGTATGTCTACTGCAGTTGTGCTGTATGTGGGAAAGGGTTAAGAATAAAATTCAGCCACGTCTTGCGATTAGGGGTCTTAATGTGTCAACAGAGCCATCGCTGTCCTCATACATCCAGAGTGATTGATTGATTGATTGATTGATTGATTGATTTTGCTTTTCGCCGTTTTCAACATATAAGCCGTTCCACGAGAAAACCAACATTATGGATTCTTCGTAAAGTATCGAACCGGATCAGCCTAAGCATGCCGCGCAGGCTAAACCGGGCAGACACTTGTTGGCTCCGGGGGATTTTCTTTTTTCAGGAATCATTACTCTATATCTCTATCCCTCTGAGGTAGAATGTGTCGGCCCGGATTAGCCTGCGCGGCACACTTAGACTGATCCGGGTCGATACATTACGCAGAGTACATACTGTTGGTTTTCTTGTGGAACGGCTCAAGTATCACGGAGGTTAGTTCACCTACCCATGTGTTTCCTGGATTTCGCACACAAGTTCTCCACACAAAAGTCTTTCCAAGAAACTAGCTGCTTTTCCACATAGATTGTTTGTAAGCTCATTGTTGGTAGATGAATGAAACTTGTTGCCTTGACTTTATGTCAAACGTCGGAAAGAATGTTGCCCGAGCTGGGGTCACAACCCATATACTGACAGCCTGCATCGCTGCCGGCTGAGTTACCGGGAAAATGGATTCAGAATGTAGACTTAACTCTTAAACTCGTGTATCTAAAAAGGTTAAACAGGGATGGTGCGAGACCCCCCCATATCGTCAGACGTGGCTCATTTCAAGTTAACCCTACCCCCCAAATACATACGCTTTCTGACGCCCCTGAAACTTTTTTAACCGTAGTGGAAAACAGAAAGATTTATCATAATGAGCAATCCTTCTATTTGCCACAATGTTTTAAACGTTATTCAATAATTGTTCTCTCATTTATAGAAAGTTTCCATACTTTTTCAAAGATGATCCTTTCAATGATGATTTTTTTTAAAAAAGACTTGTCTAGCTATGCATTTTAAAGAGGTCATAGTACATTCTAGGAATATCAAGATAAAAAAAAGTTGAGTTAAGCAGTCAGCAGTATAGATCCTGATCAGTGGGCGCTGATTCGCCGGCTGGCCTAGCTCTAAACTGGTTGTACTGACTTCAAGCGGTGGTAAAGTGTTTTCCGGCAGTCAATGGAAAGGGTTTAACGAACAGCTGTATTCGATGCCCCAGACACCATACTGTGGCTACTTTATAGTTAATAAACACATAACATGTTTCGGTTATAAACCTGTATACTTGATAAACACATAACATGTTTTGGTTATAAACCCTCTATACTTATAAAAGTATGTTATACTTACAACATAACCACATAGTTAATAAACACATAACATGTTTTGGTTATAAACCTGTGTACTTGATAAACCACATAACATGTTTTGGTTATAAACCTGTATACTTAATACACACATAACATGTGTTGGTTATAAACCTGTATACTTGATAAACACATAACATGTTTTGGTTATAAACCCTCTATACTTATAAAAGTATGTTATACTTACAACATAACCACTCTGACAACAATGAGCATAGTAACCGAGTATACATACATATATGCATGTAGTTAACCTCGTCTAATAAACACGTGTATATGATCGATGTCTATGTTTACATGGATGTTTATATGAGCCAATAGTTAGTGTCCGGATTATACATGTGGACATGTGGTGACGGACCATACATTTATCGAATTAGCTTATCACATACCTGAAACCAAGTTTTAAAATAGACACTTTATAGTTTCTGTCATATTCATATCAATCTTGCTCTAAGAAAACTCAACCATCTGGAATTGGCGATCAGTGTAGATCTAGATCAACATCTGCGCAGATTGGTACAGCTTTTCACTGTTCGACAGTTGGTAAAAGGCTATTTCAAGTAACCGCTGTATTTGGATAAGATAACTTACATGTGGAGGAAGATCCGAGCCGTCCCGCGAGAAAACCAACAGTGAGGACTCTGCGCAAAGTATCGATGCGGATCAGCCTAAGCATGCCGCGCAGGCTAACCCGGCTGGACTCTTTTCGCCTCCTGTTGATTTTCTGTTTTAGGAATCATTACTTTATACTTCTATCCCCTCGAGACGGATTGTGTAGGCCCGGATTAGTCTGCGCAGGCTGCCCTAAGTCGATGCATTACGCAGATGCCATTATGTTGGAAGGATGGAATTGTATAACAGACTCGTAATTTAATTGTCTAGATAACGATACCAAGGACGGTTAGAGAAGTACATCACAGACTAGCGCTGGTTTCGTATATTAACCATAATTTTTGGTCGGTACATTACGCAGATGTCTATCGCCGCAGCTGCATTTTTGGGCATTTTGAGGGAAAACAAGTGTAGGCACGTACCTACAGTGCCTAAAGGGAGCTACGCCCCTGACTGAAAACATATCTTCCTTTCACACAATGTTTTCAAAAGTCGCTAGCTGCCCATGCGACATAATTCAACAGGTGAAGAGTATTCACGGTACATTAACCCTTTCCCACATACCGCAAATCTGCAGCAGACGACTTTGAACATATTTTGTCAAAAGATGGAAAATCGCTATAATGGAATAACCAATGACTAAAAGTGGAAAACATTGTTGCACAAGGAGAAATTTCTTCTTTTGCAGCAATGTTTTCAAAAGTCGTCTGCTTCAGTGGCGTCATAAAGCGTCTGTATGGGGGAAAGGGTTTTAAGTAAACTAAAACAGTACTCGGTAAATTTGTTTTGTTGGTTGATCGGTTGAGTGGCGGTTTAAGGCCGTTTTCAACACTTTTTCAGTCATATCACGGAGGCCAGTTCACCCATAGGGGTATGGAAAAAAATAATACATATACTCATGTGTTTCATGGCTTTCTCACACCAGTACTCGTTGTTTACACAGGGGTACGTCATGTAAGGGGACTGTTGCCGTGATATAACGGAAATAATGTTGAAAATGGCGTTAAACCCAAATAAACAAACAAAACACCAGTACTCCGTGCAACATTCTCCCCAAGCAACTGGCTGCCTTTCCACTTTAAGTCCATTGGTGTAAGACGAACGACGCTTTGTCAAAGTGACTTTTGTCAAACGTTGGCCGGGTTGGGGTTCGAACTCACAACCCATTGGTTGACAGCTAGGGGTAAATGTTTGTAGGCATGCAAATGAAGTTAAGACATGGTAGTGCTTGTGAATTAAACTCTTCCCGTATAAAAAGAAGCAGTTTGATGCCTCCGAATCAGACGACTTTTGAATGAAAACAATGTGGCAAATAGTGAAATTTTTTCAACTTTATTCAATAAGTGTTCTGCTTCCATATTTTGTCTTTATGTTTTCAAATTCTTCTGCTGCAGATGTGTTGTATGTGGGAAAGGGTTACATTAGATAACATATAAATTCTCCCGCTCCTAAAACGTTTTCAGTTGCATGAAACGGGTTAAAAGAATAAAGGGTTAGAACACAGTTTTAAAAAGTGTGTAAGGCCAATAGCACAATTAGTCTGGGTTCCCTCTTTCAATATATGTACTGCATGTAATGGCAGAACGCAGGGAATCAGACTGTATCTAAATTTTCACGTGCGTATTGTGATTTCCGAGTCAAGTTATATTTAACCTGATTTGGCTCCTTCCTGCGATGCAAGTGAACCCCACTTTTGCCTGGCACAGTCCAAATGAGGTAAGACTTGTTTTCGATATCATGAACGAATTGTGTACAGTTTATATGCCTGCTCCATCCTAAAGGAAAGTAGTCCAACTTGTTATTGTCTCTGGTCTACCTTGGTTTTGAGATCCTTACTAGCCTTGATCTACTCAGGGTCTTTCAAACCTGATCTACTGCATCTTTGATCTATCTTTTTTTTTGACGTTTCCCGTTTCCGGTCCGTTATATATTCTGGTGCATACACATTTAATTTGTTTTTAAAACTATTATCAACAACACGTTCCGGGAAATGTAGTATTTCCGTATAATTGTGCGGCAGAACTTTTGTAAATGTTCAGGTTAGATCTTTGTTTCACTTAATTAAGGACTATGTCATGGCTGAAATTAGAAAATTAAGTGGGTGGGGCATACAAGTTGAAATTGTCAAAATATAGAGAACCTTGGGCCATGTAAATATTATAACCAGGATATGTGCATGTACTTGAAAGTTGAAGCCTCATTGCATCTACAAGGATTCTTTACCTTACTATTACAGGTATTTATTTATATATATCAGGTAACTCAACAATGTGCAAAGCTGAGCCGAAAAATTGTAACTTAATTTGTCAATAAAATACCTACCTAATCCTTTCAATTATTTTCTTTCATTCAGATACATTTGAACAAGCTTATCTGACCAGGTTATAATAGTTACATGACCCAAGGTCCTCTAAGTTTTGAAGTTTTTAACCTTTATACCCCACCTACATATTTTCTTATTTCAGCCATGACATAGTCCTTTTAAAAGCACTAGTTGAATTTTATTTTGTTGATTGTTATCAATTTTAGAAGCCATTACGATAACATTTACTCGAAAGGTTATCAATTCAAGTCTTTCCCTACAACAGAACAGGTACCAAACTAATGTTTATTATACAGTAATTCATCAATGGTATAGCACAATGAGAGGTATAGTGCTGTGTGCAAGAACCATAAGTCTATTTGAGCTAGTTACAGAGTTATTGCCCTTTTTTAATTTTTTCTTGTCCGAAGGATAACTCAGTACCCTAGAGTTATTGCCCTTTTTTATTTTTTTCTTATCCGAAGGATAACTCAGTACCCTTCTTACTGTTTTCTTGTCCGGAGAATACTTTTAAAACTATTGGATGGAATTTCCTATCAGGGTGGCGTTCGGGGGTATTAATCACATTCAGTGATAGCTCTAGTTTCTTTCCAACTCTATTTGCAAATTGCTTGATATTTTCCTTATAATTTCTACTCGATGTAAAATGGAGTTGCATGTTCTACATGTTCCTATTACACAAACAGTGACCTAGCATTTGTTGAATTAATTATTAGCTCCTGAAACTAATGCCATGGAGCATTTGACCGTTTGTTTGCATGGTGTTTAATACCTTTTTCAACAATCACTTAATTACCTGTGTAAATTGCCAGTTCTACTGGTAGGTTTATCTCCAGTGTTCCCGCGATGTTTTCCATTGCCTCTCACCTCTGATCTATGTGAGAAAGTAGTCAGTGGCTTCGAAAGAATGTTGTGTAAGTACTGGTGTGGGAAAGCCAGGAAAACATGGGTAGGTGCACTGACCGCCGTGATATTACCAAAGCTGTTGAAAGCGGCGATAAACTCCAAACAAACAAACAAACAAAATCTCCACTGTTACCACTCACATTTTTTTTATAAGGGTGACCTTACCCCTTGGCATGAAAATCTGGGGGTTTCATGAAATGGCTAAATATTTAATGGCTAAAAATGGCTAAAAACGCGATGTTTTCCATTGCCTCTCACCTCTGATCTATGTGAGAAAGTAGTCAGTGGCTTCGAAAGAATGTTGTGTAAGTACTGGTGTGGGAAAGCCAGGAAAACATGGGTAGGTGCACTGACCGCCGTGATATTACCAAAGCTGTTGAAAGCGGCGTTAAACTCCAAACAAACAAAATCTCCAGTGTTCCCACTCACATTTTTTTTATAAGGGTGACCTTACCCCTTGGCATGAAAATCTGGGGGTTTCATGAAATGGCTAAATATTTCAGGCTTTTTATGAAATGGCTGAAATTTCAATGCCAATGTTACACAGATTGGCTGGTGCAATTTCATCAATTTTCATCAATATCATGAAAAGTATAGTTTGTTTGATAAAATGAATATAAAAGCATGTATATCTTTATTATATTCATAATCAATAATAAATGTTATAAATAATTCTTTTTTTGCACCTTGTAAATTTTGTTTCACATATGATGACATATGTTACAGTCAATCTGTGGAATCAGCCATTTCATGAAATGGCTAAAACAATTAGCCTTTTCTTGAAATGACCAATTCACTCAGTCGTTTCATGAAATGGCTAAATATTTTAGGAATATAATAAAGATATACATGCTTTTATATTCATTTTATCAAACAAACTATACTGTTCATGATATAAAACATCTTATGAAAATTGATGAAATTGCACCAGCCAATCTGTGTAACATTGGCATTGAAATTTCAGCCATTTCATGAAAAGCCTGAAATATTTAGCTATTTCATGAAATGACTGAGTGAATTGGTCATTTCATGAAAAGGCTAATTTTTTTAGCCATTTCATGAAATGGCTGATTTCACAGATTGACTGTAACATATATATATATCTAAGATTTAATTTCAGGGTGTATGAAAATTTGAAGGTAAATTTTTCATATAAAAATTAAAATGTGATAAACAAGAAGCACATGCTTGAAACTGTATTAACTTTGATCAAATTCTCTGCACTGTAACACAAATTTTAATCATAACAGATGTATAAACACTTATTCATAATTGTCTTGATTTTTACATTTATGTAAAGCCATCTGTATAACCTCATCTATATCTATTCCTTGTTGCCTCATTATTAATATGTCGTTGTCTGTTTAAATAAGGCTTACATACTAGCTAAATGATTTTGTTAAATGCTGTTAAATTGAGCCAAAGAGTAGAGTCAACAATGAATAGCAAGATTTAAACACCATTTAGATTTTTATTTTTTAATCAATTAATGTATGTTTCCATACAGCTTATCCCAGGGCTACAGACAGCGATTTTTTTCCTTCTTTAGCTGGTACCGTTTAACGGACCCATTCACAATTACAAACGGTTCTTCACAATTTTCCAAAAGGGTCCGACGGACCCATTCACAATTCTTGCCGTCTAGCCTAATTATAACTTTGTAACTTGCTTTTCTGACAAAATCAAAAACAATCTCGGCCCGTCGCTGTTGTTTACATTTTAAAACAAATCGCAACATTTCTCTATGCCGTATATCCATTCAGGTGTCGCAATTATTTAACCGAAACAAATATTTAATGAAATAATTATATTTCTATATTAGTACAATAAGTATTGGGAGTTGGGTGGTATTTCGTTTATTTATTTGTTAACCTATTTCGTCTTGTTTTTAAGAAAAAACATGGCGTCTGACGAAATTTTTCGCTGATGTGAATTGGATTTTCATGTATTTAAATGGTAAGCTGCATATTTAATGTTAAATATGAATTATTTAATCGTTGCACTAGCTGTCTATGATGTTAACATGATGATAAATAACGTTAATCGCGCTGGCGCATAAATGAGGACAAAATTTCTTATTGAAAACGCATGCATAACTAAAGCGTCTAGATGATTACGATAAAAACAATTTGGCGATGTCAATAAATAATAAATATTATCAGAAAAAACTACCATCAGCGCTATTATATGCAAAGCAGTATGTGATTGTCAATAAATGTTTATTTTTGCAAGTTTAATTAAACTTTATTTTTGTGATTTCGAAATAAACTTAATAGATAAAAACATCTAGCTAGTAATGCAATCCTTAACACAGACAACGGCTTTAGCTGTAATATTTAAATTCACAATTTTATGGAAACAATAATGCTATTTTTCACAATTTCCCTGGTACCGGACCCATTAACAATTTAGGTAAATTTGGTAGTTACCCTATTGTTTTTCAGATAATTGCTCTCTTATTAGCTCACCTGAGCACAAAGAGCTCACGGTGAGTTATTAGCTCTACTGGCCAAAGGCCAGAAGAGCTTATGGCGTGGTGTGGTGTCCGTCGTCCGTCCGTCCGTCCGTCCGTCCGTAAACAATTGCTTATGAACGCGATACAGTCTTTAGTTTTGATTGTATCTCAATCAAACTCATACAGTAGTTAGATATTCATTAGAGCTCGGTTCCTTTCGCAAACCAGCCAGATCCGCCCATGCAAGACTGGATTATGGCCCTTGGAATTGTCAAAATTGCTATAATAGAGCTTGTGAACACAATAGTGGCTCCATTTACTATCTGATCTTCATTAAACTTGCACAGTAGTTAGGTATCCATTAGAGCTTGGTTCCTTTTGCAAACCAGCCAGATCCGGCCATGCAAGACTGGATTATTGCCCTTGAAATTGTCAGAATTGCTATAATAGAGCTTGTGAACGCAATAAAGTCTTCAGTTTTTATTGTATCTCAATTAAACTTATACGGTAGTTAGATATCCATGAGAGCTCGGTTCCTTTCGCAAACCATGCAGCCAGATCCGCTCATGTAAGACTGGATTATGGCCCTTGAAATTGTCAAAATTGCTATAATTGAGCTTGTGAACACAATAGAGGCTCCATTTACAAACTAATCTTCACCAAACTCAGATAGTAGTTAAATATTGATAAGAGCTCGGTTCCTTTCGAAAACCAGTCAGATGTGCCCTTGCATGACTGGATTATGGCCCTTGATATTGTCAAAATTGCTATAATACAGCTTGTGAACACAATAGAGCCTCCATTTACTATTCAATCTTCACCAAACTTAGATGTTAGTTAAATATTGATGAAAGTTCGGTTTCTTTTGCAAACCAGCTAGATCAGCCCATGCAAGACTGGATTATGGCCCTTAAAATTGTCAAAATTTCTATAATAGAGCTTGTGAACACAATAGGGGCTCCATTTACTATCTGATCTTCACCAAACTTAGATAGTAGTTAAATATTGCTGAGAGCTTGGTTCCTTTTAAAAACCAGCCAGATGTGCCCTTGCATGACTGGATTATGGCCCTTGTAATTGTCAAAATTGCTATAATACAGTTTGTGAACATAATAGAGCCTCGATTTACTATCCGATTTTCACCAAACTTAGATAGTAGTTGAATATTGATGAGAGCTTGGTTCCTTTCACAAACCAGCCAGATTCGCCAATGCAAGACTGGATTATGACCCTTGAAATTGTCAAAATTGATATAATACAGCTTGTGAACACAACAGAGCCTCCATTTACTATCCGATCTACACCATACATACATGCTCTGGATTGAAAATGACCAAAGAACCATACCGGTAGAGCATTATAGGCCCTCATGGGCCTCTTGTTATGATTAGGACTAACAATACATTCGAATATTCGATATAATCGAATACAGGTCTGTCTGAATCGTATTCGTTATTCGCTTCAACCATATTCGAATATTCACAAATATAATCCAAACCTGTATAATCTAAACTAAAATCGATTTAATTGAACTACATTTATATACTGTTTATATAATTATAAGACCCCTGCCACAACAGCTGACCACTGATTTTACAACATACTTTGTATTCTTTTTTTTTCAAAATATATTTTATGATGTGTTCGCTACGATGTATTTAACATACGTTTAAGTGTGTTTATGATTGTTTTTAGCTCCACTGGCTGAGAGTCAGTCGAGCTTATGTCATGGCGAATTGTCCGTCGTGCGTGTGTGCGTGCGTGCGTGCGTGCGTTAACTTTTTCCTTTAAACGACTTCTTCTCACTAACCACTTGTCCAATTGGGTTGAAACTTCATAGGAAGCATCCTCTCAATGTCCTCTCTTAAATTCCTTCAAATTGTTTTGATCCATCCATAATTCTGATAGTGAAAACTTAAAAAACCTTGGGTGACCCTTTATTAGATTCCTTCAAGAAATGTTGATTGGTTGAAAAACATGGCCGCCAGGGGGCGGGGATATTTTGCCTTATATAGCTATAGTGAAAACTTAAAAAATCTTAATTCTGGTTTCCATGGCAACCAAAAGAAAAAAATAGTGAAAACTTAAAAAATCTTCTTCTCTGAAAGTGTCAGGCCGATTTTCAAATAATTTTGTAGAAATGTTCCTTGGGTGACCCTTTATTAGATTCCTTCAAGAAATGTTGATTGGTCGAAAAACATGGTCGCCAGAGGGCGGGGCTATTTTGCCTTATATGACCATAGTGAAAACTTAAAAAATCTTCTTCTCTGAAAGTGTTGAGCAGATTTTCAAATAAATTTGTAGAAATGTTCCTTGGGTGACCCTCTATCAGATTCCTTCAAGCCATGTTGATTGGTAAAAAAACATGGCCGCCGGAGGGCGGGGCTATTATGCCTTATATGGCTAAAGAGAGAACTTAAAAAATCTCCTCCTCAGAAAGTGTTGGGCTGATTTTCAAATAATTTTGTAGAAATATTCCTTGGGTGACCCTTTATTAGATTCCTTCAAGAAATGTTGATTGGTGGAAAAACATGGCCGCCAGGGTCGGGGCTATTTTTAGCTCACCTGTGCACGAAGTGCTCAGGGTGAGTTATTGTGATCGCCCTATGTCCGGCGTCCGTCGTCCGTCGTCCGTCGTCCGTCAACATTTTCTCCTCTGTAACCGGTGGGTCAACTGGGATGAAACTTCACAGAAAGCATCCTCTCAATGTCCTCACCAGAATTCCTTAAAATTTTCGGGATCCATGCATAATTCTGGTTTCCATGGCAACGAAATGAAAAAACTTCAAAATTCTTAAAAAAATCTTCTCCGACGAAAGTGTCAGGCCGATTTTCAAATAATTTTGTAGAAATGTTCCTCGGGTGACCCTCTATCAGATTCCTTCAAGCCATGTTGATTGGTCGAAAAACATGGCCGCCAGGGGGGGCGGGGCTATTTTTCCTTATATGGCTATAGTGCAAACTTAAAAAATATTCTCCTCCGAAAGTGTCAGGCCGATTTTCAAATAATTTTGTAGAAATGTTCCTCGGGTGACCCTCTATCAGATTCCTTCAAGCCATGTTGATTGGTTGAAAAACATGGCCGCCAGGGGGGGCGGAGCTATTTTTCCTTATATGGCTATAGTGCAAACTTAAAAAATCTTCTTCTCCAAAAGTGTCAGGCCGATTTTCAAATAAATTTGTAGAAATGTGTCTTGGGTGACCCTCTATCAGATTCCTTCAAGCCATGTTGATTGGTCGAAAATCATGGCCGCCAGGGGGGGGCGGGGCTTTTTTGCCTTATATAGCTATAGTGCAAACTTAAAAAATCTTCTCCTCCAAAAGTGTCGGGCCGATTTTCAAATAATTTTGTAGAAATGTTCCTTGGATGACCCTCTATCAGATTCCTTCAAGCCATGTTGATTGGTCAAAAAACATGGCCGCCAGGGGGCGGGGCTATTTTGCCTTTTATTGCTATAGTGAAAACTTAAAAAATCTTCTCCTTCAAAAGTGTCAGGCCGATTTTCAAATAATTTTGTAGAAATGTTCCTAGGGTGACCTTCTATCAGATTCCTTAAAGCCAAGTTGATTGGTTGGAAACTATGCCCGCCAGATGGCGGGGCTTATATAGCTAAAGTGAAAAAAATAATCAGGTGAGCGATTCCAGGGCCATCATGGCCCTCTTGTTTATATAGCTATAGTGTAAACTTAAAAAATCTTCTTCTCCGAAAGTGTTCAGCCGATTTTCAAATAATTTTGTAGAAATGTTCATTGGGTGACCCTCTATTAGATTCCTTCAAGCCATGTTGATTGGTCAAAAAAATATGGCCGCCAGAGGGCAGGGCTATTTTGCTCTATATGACCATAGTGAAAATTTAAAAAATCTTCTTCTCCGAAAGTGTTGAGCAGATTTTCAAATAATTTTGTAGAAATGTTCTTTGGGTGACCCTCTATCAGATTCCTTCAAGCCATGTTGATTGGTTGAAAAATATGGCCGCCAGTGGGGGCGGGGCTATTTTTCCTTATATGGCTATAGTGCAAACTTAAAAAATATTCTCCTCCGAAAGTGTCAGGCCGATTTTCAAATAATTTTGTAGAAATGTTCCTCGGGTGACCCTCTATCAGATTCCTTCAAGCCATGTTGATTGGTTGAAAAACATGGCCGCCAGGGGGGGCGGAGCTATTTTTCCTTATATGGCTATAGTGCAAACTTAAAAAATCTTCTTCTCCAAAAGTGTCAGGCCGATTTTCAAATAAATTTGTAGAAATGTGTCTTGGGTGACCCTCTATCAGATTCCTTCAAGCCATGTTGATTGGTCGAAAATCATGGCCGCCAGGGGGGGGCGGGGCTTTTTTGCCTTATATAGCTATAGTGCAAACTTAAAAAATCTTCTCCTCCAAAAGTGTCGGGCCGATTTTCAAATAATTTTGTAGAAATGTTCCTTGGATGACCCTCTATCAGATTCCTTCAAGCCATGTTGATTGGTCAAAAAACATGGCCGCCAGGGGGCGGGGCTATTTTGCCTTTTATTGCTATAGTGAAAACTTAAAAAATCTTCTCCTTCAAAAGTGTCAGGCCGATTTTCAAATAATTTTGTAGAAATGTTCCTAGGGTGACCTTCTATCAGATTCCTTAAAGCCAAGTTGATTGGTTGGAAACTATGCCCGCCAGATGGCGGGGCTTATATAGCTAAAGTGAAAAAAATAATCAGGTGAGCGATTCCAGGGCCATCATGGCCCTCTTGTTTATATAGCTATAGTGTAAACTTAAAAAATCTTCTTCTCCGAAAGTGTTCAGCCGATTTTCAAATAATTTTGTAGAAATGTTCATTGGGTGACCCTCTATTAGATTCCTTCAAGCCATGTTGATTGGTCAAAAAAATATGGCCGCCAGAGGGCAGGGCTATTTTGCTCTATATGACCATAGTGAAAATTTAAAAAATCTTCTTCTCCGAAAGTGTTGAGCAGATTTTCAAATAATTTTGTAGAAATGTTCTTTGGGTGACCCTCTATCAGATTCCTTCAAGCCATGTTGATTGGTTGAAAAATATGGCCGCCATGGGGTGGGGCTATTTTGCCTTATATGGCTATTGTGAAAACTTAAAAAATCTTCTCCTCCGAAAGTGTCGGGCCGATTTTCAAATAATTTTGCTGAAACATTCCTTGGGTGACACTCTACAAGATTCCTTTAAGCTATGGTGGTTGGTAAAAAAATATGGCCACTAGGGGGCAGGGCTGTTTGGAGATTTGATTTTTGCCTTATGGCCGTGGAGCGATACTGGCCCTCTTGGGCCTCTTGTTTAATTAAATCTGAATTATAATATTCGATTGAAAAGGTCGGAGAATTCCCAACAAACGAAAACCAGAATGCATCAACAAAAAATGGTGAACCACGAGATTACTATTGAACCTACGGCCAAATTAAGTACCCCACCCACAACAGCTGACCACTAATTTTGCGACATATATTTTATTCATTTTCTCATAATATATTTGATGTTGTGTTCGCTACTATGTATTTTGAAATACGTTTGTGTGTGTTTAAAATGTGTTTTTGATTAATTTTGAATTATAATTCAATTAAAAAGTTAGGACAATTCTCAGTTAATGACAACCAAAACCCATCAACATCAAAAATTACGAACCCCGTGGAAATTGAAAATATTGAACCTCCGGCCAAATATGTCAGCTGTTTTGGAAAGTTTCTGATTTCCGAAAGGACTCAAGGGAGACTTTACATTGCTCACTATCAAAATTGGTAGACATGAAATTGGGTAACAATTAGTTAAACACTACATTAAATTCAAAATTACCTCTTGTAAAATCAAAGTAATTGAAGTAAATAAGTTTATATTCTTTTGGGGACAAACTGTTCTAGTTGGATTTTATTTGTCAGAAGAGTAACAAGACTTACTAGTCCAATCATTACACTTTCTTAAATCTGAATTATGATTTCTTATGTGTTTACATGTTTTTAAATACATGACGGTATTCGTGAATAAATATTCGTATTCGTTACCCTATATTCGTTTTACATATCGTATTCGCCACCTAGTGTTCGTTACAGCCCTAATTATGATCGCCTTTTGTTTGTCGTCCGTCCATTGTCAGTCGTCCGTCTGTCATCAACATCTTCTCCTCGTTAACCAGCCGGTCAATTGGGTTGAAACTTCACAGAAAGCATCCTCTCAATGACCTTACCAGAATTCCTTAACATTTTTGGTTTCCATGAGAACCAAACAAATAATACTTTAAAATTCTTCTTCTCCAAAACTGGTTTGCCGATTTTCAAATAATTTTGTAGAAATGTTCCTTTGATGAACCTCTATCAGATTCCAATCATGTTGATTAGTCAAGAAACATGCCCACCATGGGGCGGGGCTATTTTGCCTTATATGGCTATATTGAAAACTTAAAAAATCTTTTCCGACGAAATTGTCAGGCTGATTTTCCAATAATTTTTTAGAAATGTTCCTAGAGTGACCCTCTATCAGATTCCTTTAAGCCATGCTGATCAGTTGAAAAACATAGCCAACAGAAGGTTGGGCTATTTTGCCTTATATGGCTATAGTGAAAACATGAAAAATCTTCTCCTCCGAAAGTGTCATTATCCTTCAAGCCATGTTGATTAGTCGAAAACTATGGCCACCAAGGGGTAGGGTTATTTTGCTTTATATGGCTATATTGAACAATTTAAAAATCTTCTTCTCCGAAAGTGTCGGGCTGATTTTCAAATAATTTTGTAGAAATGCTCCTATAGGGTGACCCTCGATCAGATTCTTTAAAGCCATGTTGATTGGTTGTAAAACATGGCCACCAGGGGGCAGGGCTGTTCTGCCTTTTTAGCTCACCTGAGCTTTGCTCAAGGTGAGTTATTGTGATAGCCTTTTGTCCAGCGTCCGTTGAGCGTCAAAATCTTCTCCTCAGTAATCAGTGGGTCAATTGAAATGGAACTTCACAGAAAGCATCTTCTAAATGACCTCACCAGAATTCCTTCAAATCTTTTGGATCCATGCAGAATTTTGGTTTCCATGGCAAAGAAACAAAAAAAAAATATCAAAATTCTTCTTCTCCCAAACTGGTTGGCAGATTTTCAAATAATTTTGTAGAAGTCAAAAGATATGCCCGCCAGTGGGGGTGGGGCTATTTTGCCTTATATGGCTATAGTGAAAACTTAAAAAATCTTCTCCGACGAAGTGTCAGGCCGATTTTCAAATAATTTTGTAGAAATGTTCCTTAAGTGACCCACTATCAGATTCCTTCAAGCCATGTTGATTGGTCGAAAAAAAGGCCGATTTTCAAAGAAATTTGTAGAAATATTCCTAGGGTGACCCTTTATCAGATTCCTTGAAGCCATGTTGATTGGTCGAAAACTATGGCCGCCAGGGGGGCTTAAGTGAAAAAAAAAGTCAGTTGAGCGATTCCAGGGCCATCATGGCCCTCTTTTATAGTTAAAGTGAAAACTTAAAAAATCTTCTCCTACGAAAGTATCTGGCCGCTTGTAAAATAATTTTATAGAAATGTTCCTTGTGTGACTATCAGATTCCACCAAGCCATGTTGATTGATCAAAAAACATGGCCACCATGAATATAAAAGTGGCGTTTTTGCAGTATACTCATGTTGTAATTTCTAACAGCTTCACCTTTCATTCTTTTATACCCATTGAATGTTTTGGGTATTAATATCTCCACAGGAAACTCGCCAATAACAATTTGAATTAATACTGAATCAAGTAATGACCAAATATTAATTGACTTAATTATCTCCATTTATGGTTTTAACTCTTTTCCACATGTATACCTTTTCTTGGGCCTCTACAGCAGATGACTTTTGAAATCATTGTGGCAAAAGGTGAAATTGCTCATGACAAATTTCTCCATTTGCCAAAATAATTATAACTCTTTTCAATTATCTTACTATCATTTATACAGTGTTTTCTTCAGACCAAAATTTTTGAGGGTCATATATGACCCCCTACTTGGAATTGTGGGGGTCATTTGAAAATTTTGGGGTCACACACATATAACAAATTTGTTTCCGGTTAAATAAACTAGACGAAATCGGTAAAAACAAATAAGCGAAATATCGCCCGAACTTGTTTGAATAAGATATATAACTATTTTGTTAAATATCTATGTTGGTGTACATTAACCACAATATCGTATTCGGTTATCCTCGGTTCAAATCGACCACATTGTGTGTTTTTAAATGTCAGGCCTCCAGGTGGTGCATGGATTAAAATGAGATTAAAATACATAAAAACGTGAGCAAGACCGTTTGTGTTTACTTTACACGATAGATAAATGATTAAATGTTGTCCCATATGTGTATTTTGGTGTGACAAACATAACATACGCCAGATTCGATCCAGCAAGCGTCGCTAAATTTCCGACCTGATTCTTGGTCAGAAATTAGCGATTTTTTGCATGTTTTGTTGTGTATGCAGGATAATAACAAAATGAAAAATGAGCATACGTGATGTCTCTTTTTAAAGGACTAGTGACTCTCGCAATGGAATCTATCGATTTTAAGCCGATTCGTCCCTAAGACCGACTGAATTTGTTATCATTTTTGTTGCGTCATAAAAGACGCAGACTTTCAATCAATATGCGTCAATGTCAATTAAATTGCGTCAAAGATGCAGAAAATGCGCTCTGGAGAAAACACTTGTTTATAGAGATTTTCTAAGTTTTGTACTTGATTATTTCAAAGTTGTATTTATTTTATATAGGAAATGGTTAAACCCTTATTCACTATCATGACTAAAGATATAAACCAAAACAGGATTTTTTTGACAAAAAATTTAACATATATTTGCTAGTTGATTTTTAGCTCACCAGAGCACAAAGTGCTCAAGGTGAGTTATTGTGATCGCGGCCGTCAACATTTGCTTGTTCACACTCTAGAGGCAACATTTTGCATCCAATCATCTTGAAAGTTTATCAGAACATACATCTCCATCAAATCTAGGCCAAGTTCGAAACTGGGTCATTTGGGGTCTTAAAATAGGTCACTAGATCAAATTAAATGAAAATCTTGTTAACACTCTCGAAGCCGCATTTTTGGCTTGAGAATGTTGAAACTTTGTCAGAATGTTTGTTTTACTGATATCTAGGCCAAGTTTGAATATAGGTCATGTCGGGTCAACAGCTAGGTCACTAGGCCAAATTGAAGTAAAATCTTGTTAACACTCTAGTGGTCTCAATTTTTGCTTCAGCAGCTTGAAATTTGTCAGAATGTTTGTCCTAATAATATCTAGGTAAAGTTTGAATATGGGTTATATTGGACCAGAAACTAGGTCACTAGGCCAAATTGAAAGGAAATCTTGTTAACACTGTATAAGCCGCATTTTTTGCTTCAGCAGCTAGATATTCGGTCAGAATGCTTATCTTAATGATATCTAAGCCAAGTTCGAATATTGGTTATACTGGGGAAAAAACTAAGTCACTAGGCCAAATTGAAGGAAAATCTTGTTAACACTCTTGAGGCCACTTTTTTTGCTTCAGCAGCTTGAAATATTTTCAGAATGTTCGTCTGAATGATATCTAGGTCAAGTTCGAATATAGGTCATGTCAGGTCAAAAACTAGGTCACTAGGCCAAGTTAACACTATTGAAGCCGCATTTTGAAGCCCACTTGAGCATGTTTAAACTTTATCAGAAGGTTTTTCCTGATGATATCTAAGCCAAGTTCGAATATGGGTCATGTCCTGTCATAAACTAGGTCACTAGGCCAAATTGAAGAACAATCTTGTCAACACTCTGGAAGTCACATTTTTGGCTTGATCATGTTGAAACTTTGTCAGAATATTTGTCTTGATGATATCGAGGGTAAAATCAAATATGGGTCAGGTCAGGTCAACAACTAAGTCAACAACCGATATCTATATTACTAACTACATATTAAACCAGACCTCAACACATTACCATGCTGTAATGCTGTGTATCCCTTCGAAGAAGAGGGGTATATTGCTTTGCACATGTCTGTCGGTCCGTCTGTAGACCAAAGCTTGTCTGAGTGATAACTAAACAATGCCTGGGTCCTCAAACTTTACATGGAGGTTGGGCCTGACCAGTAGATAAACCCTATTTATTTTGAGGTCATTGGGTCAAAGGGTCAACGGTCAAGGTCACTGACCTTGAACACAAAAACCTGTTTTAAGCTTGTCAGAGTGATAACTCAACAATGCCGGGACCTATGGTCCTCAAATTGGAGGTTGGGCCTGACCAGTAGATGAACCCTATTTATTTTGAGGTCATTGGGTCAAAGGTCAAGGTCACAGTGACCTTGAACACAAAAACCTTTTTTAAGCTTGTCCGAGTGATAACTCAACAATACAAACTTGACTTGGAGCTTGGGCCTGACCAGTAGATAGCTGGACCTATGGTCCTCAAACTTGACTTGGAGGTTGGGCCTGACCAGTAGATGAACCCTATTTATTTTGAGGTCATTGGGTCAAGGGTTAAGGTCAGAGTGACCATGAACACAAAAACCTTTTTATGCCTCTGGAATCACCGATTCGGTGGGCATCTAGTTTTTGGCCTGTCTGCACAAAAAAAACTTTAACCTTGACCACTACGTTTGAACCATAACAGGTATGGCTACCATATTTCACATGTGTATTCCTTGTGACATGACCTTTCTGTCAGTACCAAATTTTTTGACCTTGCGACCTTGACCTTTGACCTAGATGTTGCCATTCTCATAAAAAACTTTAACCTTGACCACTACTTTTGAACCATAACAGGTACGGCTACCGTATTTCACATGTGTATTCCTTGTGACATGACCTTTCTGTCAGTACCAACATTTTTGACCTTGCGACCTTGACCTTTGACCTAGATGTTGCCATTTGTAGCAAGTAAAATTCAAAAACAGTTCTAAAGAAGATATGAAAATAACAAAGATATTTTCTGGAAGTGTTGCAATAGATTTTAATACGCTACACTTTTTAATAATATTTCATCCTTATGAATAATGTCAATCAATTTTTGGAACAGAATTAATAAAATTCAGAAATCACAATACCTGTGTCCTTTAAACCACAGGAGCTTGACTCATGAAAAAAAAAATCCGAAAAAAAAAAAATCACCAATACTATATTATAAAGAAAAGGACTATAACTCCGAACTCGCCGAAAACCGGCTAAGCCTACTGTTACCGTCGATTTCTCTAACAATGTTCAAGATATCTTAACATGCTGTACATATCCATTTAGCTGAATCCCTAACCTATCCAACGGTATATAACACTTTACCCTTTTTAAGCAAACCAACGAGTAATTGAGCCATTTATTAACCAAATCTGGGTGATATTGCTTAGTCGGAAAAGTAGTGGGACACCTACAACGGCTCTACAACAATGTCGTTAAGAAGGGAAATCACGCTTAAACTACAATCAGCAGCCATTTAACGGTCTGAATAGATCAATACCTTAATTATTTAACAAATTCGGCTGTCATACCTTACCTTTCTAGTGTTTACCATGCACAATCCGTCGATTTACATCGCCACCGATTGAAAATTTCTCGCTACGGCCATTTACTATTGCAAGCGCGCACATGATGTAGATCGGTGATTGCTAATTCTTCGCTGGATCTCCGCTGCGCTTCTATATTACCGTTGCGAGCCGGGTCAAAGTAAGCAATATGATTGAAAACGAAAGTAAATAGATGAGCCAATCAGATTCGGGGTCACCGATCTGCATCATGTACGCGCTTTTGCATTAGTAAATGGCCGTAGCGAGAAACTTTCAATCGGTGGCGATGTAAATCGATGAATTTTGCATGATAAACACTGAAAAGGTAACCTATGACAGCCGAATTTGTTAAATAATTAAGGTATTGATCTATTCAGACCGTTAAATGGCTGCTGATTGTAGTTTAAGCGTGATTTCCCTTCTAGACGACATTGTTGTAGAGCCGTTGTAGGTGTCCCACTACTTTTCCGACTAAGCAATATCACCCAGATTTGGTTAATAAATGGCTCAATTACTCGTTGGTTTGCTTAAAAAGGGTAAAGTGTTATATACCGTTGGATAGGTTAGGGATTCAGCTAAATGGATATGTACAGCATGTTAAGATATCTTGAACATTGTTAGAGAAATCGACGGTAACAATAGGCTTAGCCGGTTTTCGGCGAGTTCGGAGGTGTACCCGTACGAAGATTTTAACAGGATTCCAGCAGGACCCTGGTAGGAATGTACCAGGAATCTAGCAGGAATCAATTTTTCCTGCAGGAATGTAACCGTACATGGAAAAAACCTAATTTCCTACAGGGAAAATTTGTTCATACTGGAAAAGTTTCCTGCTATAGTAACAGGAATCCCTTTACTGTAGCTGGAATATTGGTGAAATTCATATTCCTACTAGGAATAATTCATCTTATAATATTTAAAATCTCTAGTTAATGAAACTTTGGCAGGATTTCTAGAACTTATACTTTTTCATAGCAGGAATTTTATACTTTAACATTTTACTAACTTGGATTCTGAAACTTAGAAAATATGCAAAAGAAAATCTAAAACTTTAATAAAAAAAAAATGGTATACAATCCTTAGTTCCCCACTGGGGTATTCAAGATCAGTAGGTACAATCCTAAATGAAAAAGCCATTGAAATTTAAATAGCAATTTCTCCTTTCCTCACAATATTTTTAAAATGTGTTTGCTGTAGATGCATAGAAATGCCTCTACAAATTGGTAAGGGTCAACTTATTTACCCGGGAAAACTTAGCAGCTAACCTATTTTTAACCTACACAAATGAGTCATGTCATACAAAAATGACATTTGGTCTCTGCAACCAGCCGATATTCATATAACTTGATAAACCTGCCCAGTCTGCTTCTAAGGGTCTCTAGTCACACACACACAGCTTTAACTACACAGGGGGAAAACAATGACTTAATGTAAAACTTGACATAGAAGTATTAACTGTGATCATAGTTCATTGATATATAATGTGGGTTTTCATATGACGTGGCTCAATCTCTCCCCAGCATTTTAAACAAAGGTCGGTGACTTAATTATGACGCAATAGGTCACGTGAATGTTAGACAGGCAGGATTTATGTAAAAGTAAGTTGGACTTTCCCAAAGCATTTATATTCTGATCAGTCCAAATTAATGAATTGGTGACAATTGTTATTAACTAGATTTAAAAAATGCTTCAAAAGTGTTACATATCTTCACCTCTGTGCAAATTTGACCAGATTTTTATAGATTCTTCAAACAAACAACTAGACACCATTTAAAAACATTGTGAGAAGAGGTGAAACACTTACCTTTCGAGTGTATTCAAACATCGTATATATATTTTGGATTTACGGTGACTATCAAGAGGAGTTGTTTTTTGTTAGTTTTTCTTTCAGCTAACAAGCTTTTGAAAACATTGTGATAAAAAGGAGAAACCAAGTAATTTCTGAGTCGATTCATAAACCATGTATACATATCTCTACTATCAAACATTTGTTTTAAGTTTTACTTTCAGCTAACCAACTTTTAATTTTGAAACATTGTTGGAAAGGGAAAAACACATTACGTCTGATGAATGCGTCTGCAAGTGAAAAAGAGTTAATTTAAGTGTGCAAATGGATATTAAGTGTGAAGTTATTTATACAGTGTCTCTTAAGTAATTTAATTATCTAAGGAAAATCTGGAATAAACTCATATTTATCAACCACTCCCATCGACGGTCTGTAATATTTTTAATTGATTTATGTTTAAAGTCTTAAAACTTTTCTGCATATTTGTTACTTTCGACAAGTCACTTTTGTTATGCATTGATCTTGTTACGTCATGAATGGCATGTGGTATGACGTCATTAAAAAAGTCTATCGGCGTTTGGAAAATTGTTTAAATCAAGATGGCGGCCTTTTTCAACACATGCTGTTTTCACAGAATATATGCGATATCGGCGATAGTTTGCATCTATTTCTGTTTAGTTGATGGATTAAGTGTTCTGGAATATTCGTAAGTAAATTATTTTACTTTTATTTTGCATTATTTCATTTGTATTGCAATCAAAATGCTGTTACGAAGATCTCTCACCCTTTCTCTGTCCCACAATATTTAGATCAACAGAAATATTTTAAAGCATTTATTTGATCATATATCATTGGAAAATATTTACTTGCGTACAGCGACGGACCACCTTAGAATGATTAATGGGTTTTTGTATAACCCTTTCTGGGATTCAACACAGGAGATCAAAAACAAATTGTTTCCATAAATCTTTACTGGAGCAGTGTGCACAAATTCAAGACCATTGTTTCATTTACACATTTGTATCAATGAGTCCTTTGATGTGTTCTCCCAAAATAATGAGTCCTACTAAATTACTGTTGTTTTTCACATTTTAATTAGTCTATGACTCGGCAGAAAAATTAAACATTCAAGACACATTCCCATGTTTAGAAATATTTGTCTGAACCAGCAATTTAAATTAATACTTGAATGTATACTTTTCAGTTGAAGCAGCTAGGCAAGAAAAATTTGGAAAGCATTCTAGCTTTGAAAATTGACCAACCAAGGACATTACCTGTGACGTGTTCCAGATGAACTATTGACAACATGGTGATTTATATAAATTTATAATGGTGATACTGACCTGTCGTCTTAGATGATTGATTGATTTGGGTTTAACGCCATTTTCAACAATTGTTCAGTCACATCACGGCGGCCTACTCATGTATTACCTTGCTTTCGCATAGGATGATTGATTGATTTGGGTTTAACACCATTTTCAACAATTGTTCACATCACGGCGGCCTACTCATGTATTACCTTGCTTCGCATACCAGTACTCAACACAACATACTTTCTAAGCAGCTGGCTGCTTTTCCACATAGACTGTAATCCCATTGATGAATACCCGGTTGCGGCGACATTCTTTCGGGCGATGTTTTCCATTGCCTCTCACCTCTGATCTATGTGAGAAAGTAGTCCGTGGCTTCGAAAGAATGTTGTGTAAGTACTGGTGTGGGAAAGCCAGGAAAACATGGGTAGGTGCACAGACCGCCGTGATATGACCAAAGCTGTTGAAAGCGGCGTTAAACTCCAAACAAACAAACCATTGATGAATGACGCATGTCAAAGTGACTTTTTCAAACGTCAGAAAGAATGTAGGCCGAGCTGGGATTCAAACTCTCAACCCCTGGATGAGGTCTAGGTCCGCACATTTTTCATACAGACCTTGTCAAATTAATGAAGAAAATAACCGTTCTTGAGAATATTCTAAGACTTGAACTCAAAAATGCAATATTTAACGATGAATATTAAGTAAAGTATTTGAGATTAATTTGCAAACTTACTTTATATTAGATATTTGCCTTTAAATGAACGTCCATGAAAATTGAAGCTGGTTTATCAGAATGCAAACTTGAGAACAATCTCAAAAATGGTTGCTGGATTCGAGATCTTGAGTATTTTCATTAATGTTTTGTAAAAGAAAGATGACTGGCACTGCATATAACTAGGCAGACATGATCAAATAGAGGAAAGGTAGCTGTGTAAACGAAAGTAAAATTATTGAATAAAGTTGAAAACAGATAATAGTGGCAAAAAGAAAAATTGCTCATATTGTATTTAAAAGTCATCTGCTGCAGAGGTGTCAGAAACCGTCTTTATGGGTAAAGAAGCCTTCAAGGGTTCATTTATTATAATTTTCTATCTTTTACTTTCATTTGAATAGCTCCATACACAACAACTTAAAAGAGCCCCTTATAGAGGATGGTCCAGTCATCACCAAACTGAAACAAACTTTAACCATTTCCTCATAGTTGACGACTGATGATTTGACCACCAGACTCTACAAGACTCTGCTTAGTGATACCCATCAGTGCTTTGTTCATGCACAATCAAATGGATTAATTCTTTAAGTTAAACTATGTTTCCAGATCACCCTTTGTTTTTAAGTGGCAACATTCTTAAATATTCCTGAGTTGTTTGTGAACAATTTTTCAACCTACTTCTTGAATTGTGAATGCTTGTGTTTGTTTTAGAATTTAAAGTTGACACTTTCCCTCATACAAGGGATCTGCAACAGCTGACTTTGAACATGTCCTGGCAAAATGAGTTGTTATGGAAAATCTCAATAAACTAAAGCGGTTTTTAGCTCTACTGGCCAAAGGCCAGAAGGGCTTATGTCGTGGCGATGTGTCCGTCGTCCGTGCGTGCGTCCGTAAACAATTTCTTGTTAACACGATACAGTCTTCACTTTTGATTGTATCTCAACCAAACTTATACAGTAGTTAGATATCCATGAGAGCTCGGTTCCTTTCGAAAACCAGCCAGATCCGCCCATGCATGACTGGATTATGGCCCTTGAAATGGTCAAAATTGCTATAAAAGAGCTTGTTAACACGATACAGTCTTCACGTTTGATTGTATCTCAACCAAACTTATACAGTAGTTAGATATCCATGAGAGCTCGGTTCCTTTCGAAAACCAGCCAGATCCGCCCATGCATGACTGGATTATGGCCCTTGAAATGGTCAAAATTGCTATAAAAGAGCTTGTTAACACGATACAGTCTTCACTTTTAATTGTATCTCAACCAAACTTATACAGTAGTTAGATATTCATGAGAGCTCGGTTCCTTTCGAAAACCAGCCAGATCCGCCCATGCAAGACTGGATTATGGCCCTTGAAATGGTCAAAATTGCTATAAAAGAGCTTGTTAACACGATACAGTCTTCACTTTTGATTGTATCTCAACTAAACTTATACAGTAGTTAGATATCTATGAGAGCTCGGTTCCTTTTGAAAACCAGTCAGATCCGCCCATGCAAGACTGGATTATGGCCCTTGAAATGGTCAAAATTGCTATAAAAGAGCTTGTTAACACGATACAGTCTTCACGTTTGATTGTATCTCAACCAAACTTATACAGTAGTTAGATATCCATGAGAGCTCGGTTCCTTTCGAAAACCAGCCAGATCCGCCCATGCAAGACTGGATTATGGCCCTTGAAATTGTCCAAATTGCTATAATTGAGCATGTGAACACAATAGAGGCTCCATTTACTATCTGATCTTCACCAAACTTAGATAGTAGTTAAATATTGATGAGAGCTTGGTTCCTTTTGAAAACCAGCTAGATCCGCCCATGCAAGACTGGATTATGGCCCATGAAATTGTAAAAATTGCTATAATACAGCTTGTGAACACAAAAGAGCCTCCATTTACTATCCGATCTTCACCATACATACATGCTCTGGATTGAAAATGACCAAAGAACCATACCAGTAGAGCATAGGCCCTCATGGGCCTCTTGTTTTAATTGAGTTGAAAACATTGTGGCAAAAGGAGTAATTGCTCATTATAGATGAGAATTTTCTTCTTTTTCCACAATGTTTTCTAAAAGCGTCTGTATGCGCAAAAGGATAAAAAAAATTGTTCTGATATATATGTTAATTACCATCAAATAAATCAATGATGCATTATCAGCATCTCTTGATTAAACATTTACAGTTATTATTTATTCTAGTAAAAATTTGATTTGGATTCCTGGTAGGATTTTGTTCTAGGAATCCTGTTGGGTATTTGAACCTAAAATAGTGGTCTAGTCCACTCTCTTTAATAATTTTACTTATAGATTTTCCGTATTTTGTGACTAATTAAGGACCATCTTGGCCCTCTTGCTTCTTATTAGCTCGCCTGTCACGTAGTGACAAGGTGAGTTTTTGTGATCGCCCGTCGTCTGTCCACAATTTCTTGTGAACACGATATATTCTTCATTTATTATCTAATGTTTACCAAAATTATACAGTAGCTAGATACACGATGGGAGCTCAGTTCCTTTCAAAAACCAGCCAGATCCATCCATGCATGACTGGATTATGGCCCTTTAAAATTGGCAAAATTGTTCAAATTGACCTTGTGAACACGATAAGAACTTGATTTATTATTCGATGTTTACCAAACTTATTCAGTAGCTAGATAAACATGGGAGCTTGGTTCCTATTGAAAACCAGCCAGATCCGTCCATGCATGACAGGAAGATGGCCCTTTAAAATTGGCAAAATTGCTATAATTGACCTTATGAACAAAATAAAGTAATCATTTATTATCCGATGTTTACCAAACTTATACAGTAGCTAGATATACATGAGAGCTTGGTGCCTTTTGAAAACCAGCCAGATCAGTCCATGCATGACGGGATTATGGCCCTTTAAAATTGGCAAAATTGCTATAATTGATAATTTATTATCTGATGTTTACCAAACTTATACAGTAGCTAGATATACATGAGAGCTCGGTTCCTTTTGAAATCGGCCAGAGGCGTCTATGCATGACTGAATTATGGCCCTTTATTAAAATTGGCAAAATTGCTATAATTGACCTTGTGAACAAGATAGTCATTATTTATTATCCGATGTTTACCAAACTTATACAGCAGCTAGATATACATGAGAGCGCACTTTTTTTTTAAATCAGCCAGATCCGTAGATGCATCACTGAATTATGGCCATTTAAAATTGTCAAAATTGTTATAATCGACTGTGAACACGATAAAAACTTCATTTATTTGTCATTTGTCCTTTACATTGATTTATAAACATGTGACCATGACCTAAAAGTGATCTTTTACAATTAAATAACATCATTGTCTTTGGATGACCTTCACCATGACTTTTTGACCTTCTTGTCTAAACATTAGTAACCGTACATATAAGCACTGTTGAGTCTCATAAAAGGTTGAACCTGGATTCCTTTGATTCTTTGTACGATTTTTGTACCAGGAAACGATTCCTTGTAGGAATTTTGTACCAGGAAACCTGATAGGAAGTTTTAACCTATTTAAGTATCAAAAATCTTTTTGGATTTTGTAATGAGATTCCTTGTAGGATTTTTTCTATATTCCTTGTAGGATTTTGTAACTGGATTCCTTGTAGGTATTTAATCCAACTAGAAATCAAGAGTTTTGAAATATGCAAATGAGGTTTGATTTCCTGCTACTAGGATTCCTGGTAGGAAAAAAGTAGAAGGAATCCAGCAGGAAAATGGCCCGAAATATGTAAATGAGGACAAAATCCCTGCAAGGATTTTTTATCAAATATTCCTACAGGATTCCTGTTAATCTAATTAACATATTTCGCTCCATTTTCCTGCTGGTTTCCTTGTAGGATTTAGAGCGATATTCCTGTATGAATCCTGTTATATTACGCCTGGACTGTTTCGTACGGGAAGTCCTTTTCTTTATATATAGTATTGGTGAATTTTTTTTTTTCAGATTTTTTTTTTCATGAGTCAAGCTCCTGTGCTTTAAACTAGTAATTATTCAAAATACAAAGAAATTCCAGTTGTTCAATGTATTGCTAACTTAAGTTGAAATTTTAAGCTTTCAGAATATGTATGTTTTGTTTATGTGCCAAATGTGACTATACAGCAGTATCTTTAGATATGATTATTTATAACCTTTATAGATGAAACAGTTGAGAAAGTATGTGTTTCACTTAGTTACTATGGCCAAATCTTGTAGAGAGTGATTAAACTAATTTAGTAGTAATTAAGAGGGTCAAATTCATAGATCTTATCATTATACATTGTTTGTATATATGTGTATGTAGATATTGTTTAATGTATTTTTAGATCACCTAGAGCCAAAGGCTCAAGGTGAGCTATTCTGATCACTCTGTTCGTCGTCCATCGTTAACATTTAGCTTTAAACATCATCTCCTCCTGAACCGCAAGAACAATTTCCACCAAACATCACAGGAATGTTCCTTTGGTGGTCCTCTTTCAAAATTGTTCAAAGATTTAAATTCCATTTAGAACTTTGGTTGCTGCGGCATCAGAAAGGGGACAAAATGTCCAAACTTTAAAAATCTTCTCCTCCGAATCAGATTCAAATATAATTTGGTAGAAATGTTCCTTGGGTGACCCTCTATAAAAATTGTTCAAGCCATACTGATTGGTCATAAAACATGGCAGTCAGGCGGCATCAGAAAAGGGGCAAAATGACAAAATTTGAAAATTCCATTTTTATGAAAGTGTTTGTCTGATTTTAAGACTGATTTTAAGAAAATATAATACGAATCTTACTGTAAGGATCCTCTATTTAATTTGTTTAAGCCGTTTTGATTGGTTACACAATCATATCAACCAGGCGTCATCACAAAAGGGGTAAATTGAACTTTTAGCTACAAATGACAACCAACTCCTACCATTCCAATAGACCAATTTCCACAAAACATCACAGGAATGTTCCTTTGGTGGTCTTCTTTCAAAATTGTTCAAAGATTTAAATTCCATTGAGAACTTTGGTTGCTGCGGCATCAGAAAGTGAGAAAAATACCCAAATTTTAAAATCCTTTTCCTCCATAATCTGCTTGTGCAATTGCAAGATAATTTGGTAGAAATGTTCCTTAAGTGACCCTCTAAATAAACTGTTGAAGCCATATTGATTTCCTTGAAAAACAAGGCAGCAAGACGGCATCAGGAAAGGTGCGAAATGACAAAAAGTTTATAATTCCATTCTTATTAAAGTTCTTGTTAGATTTCAGGATATAAATAGATTTTATGCATACATAAAAGTATTAATGGTATTGGGGACCCGTTTTTATCTGGAGCGGTTACTCCCCACTGAGTGGGGGTAGACTGGCGGTCCTGGCCACCTGCGAGTCACGTGATGGTGCACGCTGACATCCCTGCTACGTATTATGTAATGTGACGTAATGCGACGGGTGTCGGCCATTTACTGGTGGGGGTGCCCAGAGCGGCCAGTCATCTACCTCCTTTCTCGGAGAGCAGACTTCCTTTGTTTTAAACAAAATAACGTTGTGAAGAAGGAATTCTGTTGTTTTTTTTATTTCATTTATATTTTTATTTTTCATGTCTGGCGGTTGTTTCGCCCAGATATGGAAAAAATGTTTTATAATTCATATATTTTATTATGAATTAAAATTAAAATTTAAGGCATTTTAAATCTTAAAATGCCCAATTTCAACTTCAATTTAATTTCTTTTTCCCTTACTAGTCCGGTTACCTGTCCCTTGTCAGAATATATGGAAATGTATAAAACAGTAATATTTATATGGAAACAATGGAACATAAATGGCCTTTACTGATAAGCTGTTTCTTGAGAAGTGTTTCATTTGCACTCCTTGATCAAATTAGAGATTAGAGGTCATCAAGCAATTGCACTTTTTTTTTATTTCTTCATGTGCAACGAAATATTGCGATTCTTTTTGATGGTTTGCGTCAATCATTCGTCTTGTATTAGCTTACCTGACCACTAGCTTACCTGAACACAAACTGAGTTAATGTGGTTGACTGTGTGGTTGGCATGACAAATCACATTGCATAAGTCGGACGAGCGATCCAGGGCCATCATGGCCCTCTTGTTTTAGCAAATATGCTTCTTATCTGTAGCCTGTGTCCATTGCAATGTATTAGAATATTGAAAAAGTTAAAAAGAAACTGTTAAATTAAAATATCTGTCTAAAAGTACCTTTCCAACAAACAACAATCTGGTTAAGAATATGATTAATCTCAATAAATTAAAGTTTCATGTTTGAATAGATATGAACGGATTAGTTATACCCTCGCAAACGTAGTTTGAAGGGGGTATACTGGAATCAGCCTGTCGGTCGGTCATGCGGTCGGTCGGTCGGTCCGTCGGTCAATCGGTCCGTCGGTCAATCGGTCCGTCGGTCGGTCTGTCCGCAAAATCTATTCCGTTGTACTCCTCCTTCAGTTTCTACTTGATTGACTTGATACTTGGCATAAATGTGAATCAGGAGTAGTAGATGTACAAGACGTAAATTTCATGTCCCTGTGACCTTGATATCTGACCTTGAAATAGGATTTTTTTTTGTTAAAATCTAATCTGTTATACTCCTCCTTCAGTTTTCAACCTGATTTACTTCATACTTGGCATAAATGTTAATCAGGAGTAGTAGATGTGCAAGACGCAAATTTCATGTCCCTGTGAACTTCACCTTGACCTCTGACCTTGAAATAGGAATTTGTTTTGTTAAAATCTAATCTGTTGTACTCCTCCTTCAGTTTCAACCTGATTTACTTGATACTTGGCATAAATGTTAATCAGGAGTAGTATATGTGCAAGACGCAAATTTCATGTCCCTGTGACCTTGACCTCTGACCTTGAAATAGGATTTTTTGTTTTGTTAAAATCTAATCTGTTGTACACCTCCTCCAGTTTCAACCTGATTTACTTCATACTTGACATAAATGTTAATCAGGAGTAGTAGATGTGCAAGACGCAAATTTCATGTCCCTGTGACCTTCACCTCTGACCTTGAAATAGGATTTTTAGCTCACCTGAGCTTTGCTCAAGGTGAGTTATTGTGATCGCCTTTTGTCCGTCGTGCGTCGTGCGTCGTCCGTCAACTTCTTCTCCTCAGTAACCGGTGGGTCAATTGGGATGAAACTTCACAGAAAGCATCCTCTCAATGACCTCACCAGATTTCCTTCAAAGTTTTGGGATCCATGCAGAATTCTGGTTTCCATGGCAACGAAATGAAAAAAACTTAAAAATTCTTCTTCTTCCAAACCGGTTGGCAGATTTTCAAATAATTTTGTAGAAATGCTCATTGGATGACCCTCTATTAGATTCCTTCAAGCCATGTTGATTGGTCGAAAAACATGGCCGCCAGGGGGGCGGGGCTATTTTGCCTTATATGGCTATAGTGAAAACTTAAAAAATCTTCTTCTCCCAAACTGGTTGGCAGATTTTCAAATAATTTTGTAGAAATGCTCATTGGATGACCCTCTATCAGATTCCTTCAAGCCATGTTGATTGGTCGAAAAACATGGCCGCCAGGGGGCGGGGCTATTTTGCCTTATATGGCTATAGTGAAAACTTGAAAAATCTTCTCCTCCGAATGTGTCAGGCCGATTTTCAAATAATTTTGTAGAAATGTTCCTTGGATGACCCTCTATCAAATTCCTTCAAGCCATGTTGATTGGTAAAAAAACATGAACGCCAGGGGGGGCGGGTCTATTTTGCCTTATATGGCTATTGTGAAAACTTAAAAAAATCTTCTTCTCCAAAAGTGTCAGGCAGATTTTCAAATAATTTTGTAGGAATGTTCCTAGGGTGACCCTCTATCAGATTCCTTCAAGCCAAGTTGATTGGTCGGAAACTATGGCCGCCAGGGGGCGGGGCTTATATAGCTAAAGTAAAAAAAAAAATCAGGTGAGCGATTCTAGGGCCATCATGGCCCTCTTGTTCTTAAAATCTAATCTGGTGCGTCATGTCATTCCAACATACTACAGTGACCCTGTTTTCATGTCCCTGTGACCTCCACCTTGACCTCTGACCTTGAAATAGGAATTTGTTTTGTTAAAATCTAATCTGTTGTACTCCTCATTCAGTTTCAACCTGATTTACTTCATACTTGGCATAAATGTTAATCAGGAGTAGTAGATGTGCAAGATGAAAATTTCATGTCCCTGTGACCTTGTCCTTGACCTCTGACCTTGAAATAGGATTTTTAGCTCTACTGGCCAAAGGCCAGAATGGCTTATGTCGTGGCGATTTGTCCGTCGTCCGTGCATGCGTGCGTGCGTCCGTCCGTAAACAATTTCTTGTTAACACAATACAGTCTTCACTCTTGATTGTATCTCAACTAAACTTATACAGTAGTTAGATATCCATGAGTGCTCGGTTCCTTTCGAAAACCAGCCAGATCCGCCAATGCATGACTGGATTATGGCCCTTGAAATGTTCAAAATTGCTATAAAAGAGCTTGTTAACACGATACAGTCTTAACCTTTGATTGTATCTCAACCAAACTTATACAGTAGTTAGATATCCATGAGAGCTCGGTTCCTTTTGAAAACCAGCCAGATCCGCCCATGCATGACTGGATTATGGCCCTTGAAATGTTCAAAATTGCTATAAAAGAGCTTGTTAACACGATACAGTCTTAACCTTTGATTGTATCTCAACCAAACTTATACAGTAGTTAGATATCCATGAGAGCTCGGTTGCTTTTGAAAACCAGCCAGATCCGCCCATGCATGACTGGATTATGGCCCTTGAAATGGTCAAAATTGCTATAAAAGAGCTTGTTAACACGATACAGTCTTCACTTTTGATTGTATCTCAACCAAACTTATACAGTAGTTAGATATCCATGAGAGCTCAATTCCTTTCGTAAACCAGCCAGATCCGCCCATGCAAGACTGGATTATGGCCCTTGAAATTGTCCAAATTGCTATAATTGAGCATGTGAACACAATAGTGGCTCCATTTACTATCTGATCTTCACCAAACTTAGATAGTAGTTAAATATTGATGAGAGCTTGGTTCCTTTTGAAAATCAGCCAGATCCGCCCATGCAAGACTGGATTATGGCCCATGAAATTGTAAAAATTGCTATAATACAGCTTGTGAACACAAAAGAGCCTCCATTTACTATCCGATCTTCACCATACATACATGCTCTGGATTGAAAATTACCAAAGAACCATACCAGTAGAGCATAGGCCCTCATGGGCCTCTTGTTTTTTAGCTCACCTGAGCTTTGCTCAAGGTGAGTTATTGTGATCGCCCTATGTCCGGCGTCCGTTGTCCGTCGTCCGTCAACATTTTCTCCTCTGTAACCGGTGGGTCAACTGGGATGAAACTTCACAGAAAGCATCCTCTCAATGTCCTCACCAGAATTCCTTAAAATTTTCGGGATCCATGCAGAATTCTGGTTTCCATGGCAACGAAATGAAAAAACTTCAAAATTCTTAAAAAATCTTCTCCTCCGAAAGTGTCAGGCCGATTTTCAAATAATTTTGTAGAAATGTTCCTCGGGTGACCCTCTATCAGATTCCTTCAAGCCATGTTGATTGGTCGAAAAACATGGCCGCCAGGGGGGGCGGGGCTATTTTTCCTTATATGGCTATAGTGCAAACTTAAAATATCTTCTTCTCCAAAAGTGTCAGGCCGATTTTCAAATAAATTTGTAGAAATGTTCCTTGGGTGACCCTCTATCAGATTCCTTCAAGCCATGTTGATTGGTCAAAAACATGGCCGCCAGGGGGCGGGGCTATTTTGCCTTTTATGGTTATAAATAGTGCAAACTTAAAAAATCTTCAACATCTTCTCCTCAGTAACCGGTGGGTCAATTGGGATGAAACTTCACAGAAAGCATCCTCTCAATGACCTCACCAGAATTCCTTCAAATTTTTGGGATCCATGCAGAATTCTGGTTTCCATGGCAACGAAACGAAAAAAACTTCAAAATTCTACTTCTCCCTAACTGGTTGGCAGATTTTGAACTTATTTTGTAGAAATGTTCCTTGGGTGACTCTCTATCAGATTCCTTGAAGCCATGTTGATTGGTCGAAAAACATGGCCGCCAGGGGGGGCGGGGCTTTTTTGCCTTATATGGCTATAGTGAAAACTTAAAAAATCTTCTCCTCCAAAAGTGTCAGGCCGATTTTCAAATAATTTTGTAGAAATATTCCTTGGATGACCCGCTATCAGATTCCTTTAAGCCATGTTGATTGGTCGAAAATCATGGCCACCAGGGGGGGCGGGGCTTTTTTGCCTTATATAGCTATAGTGCAAACTTAAAAAATCTTCTCCTCCAAAAGTGTCGGGCCGATTTTCAAATAATTTTGTAGAAATGTTCCTTGGATGACCCTCTATCAGATTCCTTCAAGCCATGTTGATTAGTCAAAAAACATGGCCGCCAGGGGGCGGGGCTATTTTGCCTTTTATTGCTATAGTGAAAACTTAAAAAATCTTCTCCTTCAAAAGTGTCAGGCCGATTTTCAAATAATTTTGTAGAAATGTTCCTAGGGTGACCCTCTATCAGATTCCTTAAAGCCAAGTTGATTGGTTGGAAACTATGCCCGCCAGATGGCGGGGCTTATATAGCTAATGCGAAAAAAAAAATCAGGTGAGCGATTCCAGGGCCATCATGGCCCTCTTGTTGTTAACATCTAATCTGTTGTACTCCTTCAGTTTCAACCTGATTTACTTCATACTTGGCATAAATGTTAATCAGGAGTAGTAGATGCGCAAGACGCAAATTTCATGTCCCTGTGACCTTGACCTCTGACCTTGAAATAGTTTATTTTTTTGTTAAATTCTAATCTGTTGTACTCCTCCTTCAGTTTTAACCTGATTTACTTCATACTTGACATAAATGTTAATCAGGAGTTGTATATGTGCAAGACGCAAATTTCATGTCCCTGTGACCTTGAAATAGGATTTTTTTTCTTAAAATCTAATCTGGTGCGTCATGTCATTCCAACATACTACAGTGACCACTTGATTGTGTCTGGTGCTGTTCCCTTCAAGAAGCTGTGCTAGTGTCAAGAGGTAGAACATGATATTATATTACATTATAGCTACTGTAAACTACCTAAATTATGTAAGGATTTTATATTCCCTTATATTCGCCAGCTGATCTCCTCGCGAAATTAATACCTTGCGAAAATATATCGATCAGAAGTAAAATTTAAACTTCTGCTACTTATTCTCAAAATTAAAATATCAAAATATCAAAATCATGATAAATATTGAAAATAGTTCCTCGCGAATATTCAGTAGTTTACAGTAAAAACCTTGTTACTCTTTGAATAAAGAATGTGGTTCATTTTCTTCTTGTTTGTTTGTTTTCTGAAACTAGAAAACTAAATCAAAACTTATTTCATGAGGAAATAGTACTTTATGCAGATTGTATTTTATGCATTAGAAAATGTTACTGACAAAATGACTTTAAAATTAGATTTGTATATTGCTTTTTGATATCATCTTAGTATTTCTTTTTGATACTGATATTGAAATTGTCTGAGTCAAAGATAATACTGTGTCAGAGGTTGGGGCGGGGGTATTAATCACCTTTAGTGATAGTTCTAGTTTCTCATGTTTTCATTTAACATCTGCTGCAGATGCATCAAAAAGTGGCTGCATGATGATGTGGGAAAGGGTTAACTTTGAAAGGCTTTGACGCTTTCATGTTTTCAAATTCGTATGCTGCAGATTTGTTGCATATGGTCAAGGGTTTAATTTTAATTTGAAAAAAACTATGGCCGCCAAGGGGCCGGGCTTATATGGCTAAAGTGAAAAAGAAATCAGGTGAGCGATCTAGGGCCATCATGGCCCTCTTGTTTATTAAAAAAAAAAAAGATCCATACAACTTACATTGCAAAACACTCTCTTAGACAATCGGCTTTCATTACATTCGCATTCATGAGAGTGAGTGTAAGGAACGGTAACTCTCCAAAAGAGATTTAATGCAAATCTAAATGTCATGCAGACATGAACAAAACAAAATTATAATGCGAGGTAAACAATAAAACCCGGTCAAAATCTAGACGCCGGAAAATGCTTGCTCTTATTGAATTTAAAGAATAAATAAACTAACAATGGTTGAATTTTAATTTGTTTGCCTAATAAATAGCAAATTATTGCAGATTCATCTGAGCAATAAGAACCAAGAATGCTGAATGATGGGGTTCATAACATACGGGGTCCTTCATATTTATCTATTGAAATTGCCTGGATTTCAAAGATGAAAACCCAACAAATTATTTGTTTTTCTGATTTGAATTATCATGTAACTTTTGTATTGTTCATACAGGGGTGGCGAAATATGATTTTGACTTACTTGTCCGTTTTTTCAAAATGCTATTTTGCACTTGTCCGTATGATATTTATATAGTAAATCCCTACAAAATTTCACTTGTCCGTACATGCTCTGGGACAAGCTGGGCAATACGGACAATGGATTTCGCCACCCCTGGTTCATAGCTAGAAAGGTATGCGCTAAATCTAAGTAAAATATGAAATGAAAGTGTCCAACAATAAGTCTGGTCATTTTATACCGTAGGAGACGATCTTTAAAGTTACCCGGATTTCGAGTGACCCAGTTCTTCACCGATACAATTTCTTCTGCAAATATTCTTCTTTCTTTTTAGCTCACCTGTGCACGAAGTGCTCAGGGTGAGTTATTGTGATCGCCCTATGTCCGGCGTCCGTTGTCCGTCGTCCATCGTCCGTCAACATTTTCTCCTCTGTAACCGGTGGGTCAACTGGGATGAAACTTCACAGAAAGCATCCTCACAATGTCCTCACCAGAATTCCTTAAATTTTTTGGGATCCATGCAGAATTCTGGTTTCCATGGCAACGAAATGAAAAAAACTTAAAAATTCTTCTTCTTCCAAACCGGTTGGCAGATTTTCAAATAATTTTGTAGAAATGCTCATTGGATGACCCTCTATTAGATTCCTTCAAGCCATGTTGATTGGTCGAAAAACATGGCCGCCAGGGGGGCGGGGCTATTTTGCCTTATATGGCTATAGTGAAAACTTAAAAAATCTTCTTCTCCCAAACTGGTTGGCAGATTTTCAAATAATTTTGTAGAAATGCTCATTGGATGACCCTCTATCAGATTCCTTCAAGCCATGTTGATTGGTCAAAAAACATGGCCGCCAGGGGGCGGGGCTATTTTGCCTTATATGGCTATAGTGAAAACTTGAAAAATCTTCTCCTCCGAATGTGTCAGGCCGATTTTCAAATAATTTTGTAGAAATGTTCCTTGGATGACCCTCTATCAAATTCCTTCAAGCCATGTTGATTGGTAAAAAAACATGAACGCCAGGGGGGGCGGGTCTATTTTGCCTTATATGGCTATTGTGAAAACTTAAAAAAATCTTCTTCTCCAAAAGTGTCAGGCCGATTTTCAAATTATTTTGTAGAAATGATCCTTGGGTGACCCTCTATCAGATTCCTTCAAGCCATGTTGATTGGTCGAAAAACATGGCCTCGGGGGGGGGGGGGGGGGGGCTATTTTGCCAATATGGCTATAGTGCAAACTTAAAAAATCTTCTCCTCCAAAAGTGTCAGGCCGATTTTCAAATAATTTTGTAGAAATGTTCCTTGGGTGACCCTCTATCAGATTCCTCCAAGCCATGTTGATTGGTCGAAAAACATGGCCGCCAGGGGGGGCGGGGCTATTTTGCCGTATTAGGCTATAGTGCAAACTTAAAAAATCTTCTCCTCCAAAAGTGTCAGGCTGATTTTCAAATAATTCTGTAGAAATGTTCCTTGGGTGATCCTCTATCAGATTCCTTCAAGCCATGTTGATTGGTCAAAAAGCATGGCCGCCAGGGGGCGGGGCTATTTTGCCTTTTATGGCTATAGTGAAAACTTAAAAAATCTTCTTCTCCATAAGTGTCGTGCCGATTTTCAAATAATTTTGTAGAAATGTTCCTTGGGTGACCCTCTATCAGATTCCTCCAAGCCATGTTGATTGGTCAAAAAGCATGGCCGCCAGGGGGCGGGGCTATTTTGCCAATATGGCTATAGTGCAAACTTAAAAAATCTTCTCCTCCAAAAGTGTCAGGCCGATTTTCAAATAATTCTGTAGAAATGTTCCTTGGGTGATCCTCTATCAGATTCCTTCAAGCCATGTTGATTGGTCAAAAAGCATGGCTGCCAGGGGGCGGGGCTATTTTGCCTTTTATGGCTATAGTGAAAACTTAAAAAATCTTCTTCTCCATAAGTGTCGTGCCGATTTTCAAATAATTTTGTAGAAATGTTCCTTGGGTGACCCTCTATCAGATTCCTCCAAGCCATGTTGATTGGTCAAAAAGCATGGCCGCCAGGGGGCGGGGCTATTTTGCCAATATGGCTATAGTGCAAACTTAAAAAATCTTCTCCTCCAAAAGTGTCAGGCCGATTTTCAAATAATTTTGTAGAAATGTTCCTTGGGTGACCCTCTATCAGATTCCTCCAAGAAATGTTGATTCGCCGAAAAACATGGCCGCCAGGGGGGCGGGGCTATTTTGCCTTACATAGCTATAGTGAAAACTTAAAAAATCTTCTTCTCCGAAAGTGTTTAGCCGATTTTCAAATAATTTTGTAGAAATGTTCATTGGGTGACCCTCTATCAGATTCCTTAAAGCCATGTTGATTGGTCGAAAAACATGGCCGCCAGAGGGCGGGGCTATTTTGCCTTATATGACCATAGTGAAAACTTAAAAAATCTTCTTCTCCGAAAGTGTTCAGCCGATTTTCAAATAATTTTGTAGAAATGTTCATTGGGTGACCCTCTATCAGATTCCTTCAAGCCATGTTGATTGGTCGAAAAACATGGCAGCCAGAGGGCGGGGCTATTTTGCCTTATATGACCATAGTGAAAACTTAAAAAATCTTCTCCTCCGAAAGTGTTTGGCTGATATTCAAATAATTTTGTAGAAATGTTCCTAGGCTTACCCCTCTATCAGATTCCTTCAAGCCATGTTGATTGGTTGAAAAATATGGCTGCCAGGAGGTGGGGCTATTTTGCCTTATATGGTTATAGTGAAAACTTAAAATATCCTCTCCTCCGAAAGTGTCGGGCCGATTTTCAAATAATTTTGCAGAAACATTCCTTGCGTGACACTCTACAAGATTCCTTTAAGCCATGGTGGTTGGTAAAAAAATAGCCACCAGGGGGCAGGGCTGTTTGGAGATTTTATTTTTGCCTTATGGCCGTGGAGCGATACTAGCCCTCTTGGGCCTCTTGTTAAATAATTTTGTAGAAATGTTCCTAGGGTGACCCTTTATCAGATTCCTTCAAGCCAAGTTGATTGGTCGGAAACTATGGCTGCCAGGGGGCGGGGCTTATATAGCTAAAGTGAAAAAAAAAAACAGGTGAGCGATTCCAGGGCCATCATGGCCCTCTTGTTTCTTCACTTGATTATTGGATTAATCTATGACTTGTTAGCTCGCCTATTCGAAGAAATAGGGGAGCTTATGTTATCACGTCCGCGTCCGCGTTGGCATTGGCGTTGGCGTTGGTGTTGGCGTTGGCGTCGGCGTTGCCAGCTTGGTCAAACCTTTGCGTGCAAGGCCTTTTCTCAGACACTGTGTATGCTGTTGCTTTGAAACTTCACACACTTATTCAGGATCATTAGGGGACCTTGTATGTCAAGTCCCATAACTCTGGAATGGATTTTGACTGAATTGTGCCCCTTTTTGGACTTAGAAATTTGGTCAAACCTTTGCGTGCAAGGCCTTTTCTCAGACACTGTGTATGCTGTTGCTTTCAAACTTCACACACTTATTCAGGGTCATTAGGGGACCTTGTATGTCAAGTCCCATCACTCTGGAATGGATTTTGACTGAATTGTGCCCCTTTTTGGACTTAGAAATTTGGTCAAACCTTTGCGTGCAAGGCCTTTTCTCACACACTGTGTATGTTGTTGCTTTCAAACTTCACACACTTATTCAGGGTCATTAGGGGACCTTGTATGTCAAGTCCCATAACTCTGGAATGGATTTTGACTGAATTGTGCCCCTTTTTGGACTTAGAAATTTGGTCAAACCTTTGCGTGCAAGGCCTTTTCTCAGACACTGTGTATGCTGTTGCTTTGAAACTTCACACACTTATTCAGGGTCATTAGGGGACCTTGTATGTCAAGTCCCATAACTCTGGAATGGATTTTGACTGAATTGTGCCCCTTTTTCGACTTAGAATTTTGGTCAAACCTTTGCGTGCAAGGCCTTTTCTCAGACACTGTGTATGCTGTTGCTTTCAAACTTCACACACTTATTCAGGGTCATTAGGGGACCTTGTATGTCAAGTCCCATAACTCTGGAATGGATTTTGACTGAATTGTGCCCCTTTTTGGACTTAGAAATTTGGTCAAACCTTTGCGTGCAAGGCCTTTTCTCACACACTGTGTATGCTGTTGCTTTCAAACTTCACACACTTATTCAGGGTCATTAGGGGACCTTGTATGTCAAGTCCCATAACTCTGGAATGGATTTTGACTGAATTGTGTCCCTTTTTCGACTTAGAATTTTGGTCAAACCTTTGCGTGCAAGGCCTTTTCTCAGACACTGTGTATGCTGTTGCTTTGAAACTTCACACACTTATTCAGGATCATTAGGGGACCTTGTATGTCAAGTCCCATAACTCTGGAATGGATTTTGACTGAATTGTGCCCCTTTTTGGACTTAGAAATTGGGTCAAACCTTTGCGTGCAAGGCCTTTTCTCAGACACTGTGTATGCTGTTGCTTTCAAACTTCACACAATTATTAAGGGTCATTAGGGGACCTTGTATGTCAAGTCCCATAACTCTGGAATGGATTTTGACTGAATTGTGCCCCTTTTTCGACTTAGAATTTTGGTCAAACCTTTGCGTGCAAGGCCTTTTCTCACACACTGTGTATGCTGTAGCTTTCAAACTTCACACACTTATTCAGGATCATTAGGGGACCTTGTATGTCAAGTCCCATAACTCTGGAATGGATTTTGACTGAATTGTGCCCCTTTTTGGACTTAGAAATTGGGTCAAACCTTTGCGTGTAAGGCCTTTTCTCAGACACTGTGTATGCTGTTGCTTTCAAACTTCACACACTTATTCAGGGTCATTAGGGGACCTTGTATGTCAAGTCCCATAACTCTGGAATGGATTTTGACTGAATTGTGCCCCTTTTTGGACTTAGAATTATGGTCAAACCTTTGCGTGCAAGGCCTTTTCTCAGACACTGTGTATGCTGTTGCTTTGAAACTTCACACACTTATTCAGGATCATTAGGGGACCTTGTATGGCGTTGGTATCAGCGTTGCCAGGTTAAGATTTGCATGCAAGTATTGAAAATTTGTGATATCTTGCAATAAATAATAGTGTGTGGTTTTATCTGATACTGATACTGTAAGTCTTCGGTATTATGTTCACTATTGGCATACATCGTATATAAACCTATTTACAGATTTAAAAGGCCTGTATGGACTTGGTTAACATTTGCATGGAAGTATTGAAAAGGTGTATTATCTTGCAATAGGTGATACTGTGTGACTTTACCTAATGCTATAACTGTTCTGAAGTAGGCCCTGATAGACGATGGCCCTGATAGGCGAGCTATATTGTCCTCCGACAACTCTTGTTATAAGTGTGAAAGCATTAGTTAAACTTCAGTTATCGTGTATCAGTTGCATACAATATAATTTACACATCGTGAATTTACAAAATTTTGTAAAACAAAGAAAAACAGGGCTCCCTTCAATTAGTGAAAATGAACCCGCAATTCTACTTGTTTTTTAGCTCCACTGGTTTCAACCAGTCGAGCTTATGTCATGGCGAATTGTCCGTTGCGTGTGTGCGTGCGTGCATGCATTAACTTTTCGCTTCAAACGAATTCTCCTCCCTAACTACTTGGCCAATTCGGATGAAACTTCATAGGAAGCATCATCTTAACGCCTCTCCTAAATTCCTTCAAATTCTTTGGATCCATGCAAAATTCTGGTTTCCATGGCAACCGAAAGAAAAAAATAGTGAAAACTTAAAATATCTTCTTCAAAAGTGTCAGGACGATTTTCAAATAATTTTGTAGAAATGTTCCTTGAATGACCCTCTATCAGATTCCATCAAGCCAAGTTGATTGGTCGAAAAACATGGCCACCAGTGGGTGGGTGGGGCTATTTTGTCTTATATGGCTCTAGTGAAAACTTTAAAAATCTTCTCCTCCGAAAGTGTCAGGCCGATTTTCAAATAATTTTGTAGAAAGGTTCCTTGGGTGACCCTCTATCAGATTCCTTCAAGCCAAGTTGATTGGTCGAAAAACATGGCTGCCAGGGGGCGGGGATATTTTGCCTTATATATGGCAATAGTGAAAGCTTAAAAAATCTTCTCATCCGAAAAAGTGTTTGGCCAGTTTTCAAATAATTTTGTAGAAATGTTCCTTTGGAGACCCTCTATTAGATTCCTTCAAGCCATGTTGATTGGTCAAAAAACATGGCCGCCAGAGGGCATGGCTATTTTGCCTTATATGGCTATAGTGAAAACTTAAAAAATCTTCTTCTCCGAAAGAGTCGGGCCAATTTTCAAATAATTTTGTAGTGACCCTCTTTCAGATGCCTTCAAGCCATGTTGATTGGTTGAAAACTAGGGCCGCCAGGGGGCGAGGCTATTTTGCCTTGTATGGCTATAGTGAAAAATCTTCTCCGAAAATGTCAGTTTGATTTTCAAATAATTTTGTAGAAATGTTCCTAGGGTGACCCTCTATCAGATTCCTTCAAGCCATGTTGATTGGTCAAAAAACATGGCCATCAGGGGGTGGGGCTGTTTGGAGATTCAATTTTTGCCTAATGACTGTGGAGCGATACTGGCCTTCTTGGGCCTCTTGTTTACCTTACCTTAGTTATGCATAAATCCTGGTTCCCTGTTTTATTCGCATTGAAAACGAAAACCAATAACCAGAGATTTGTTTACTTCCACAAAGCTAAAAGTGAAAGTACACAAAATGCAATCTTTATTTTGGCTACATATTCAGAGTTAAAATAATTTGGTGGATAAATATATTGGAGCATTTCTATTTATTTTAACTTGCCCGCGGACAAGTCAACAGGGAAATCCTACTTGCCCGACCATAAAATTATCCGTGTCGGACGATTCGGGCAGTGCATTTCCGCACCCCTGGCTATAGAGAAAAATACAGTAATCTATCATGTAAAAATCGCATGCTGCATGCGGAGATAAAGAAGGGGTGTTTTAATTGCCATGTATATATAGAACCGCCCTTTACCTATATGATGTATTGGGTTTTTAACTTGACTATTGGAAGAATATGAAAGCTATTACAGTCACTTGGGCATCACTTGGGCGTCGGCGTTGGCGTTAGTTGCAACTTTGGTTTAAATTTTGCATGCAAGGCTTTTTCTCACAAACCACAGATCGATGCTTTTGCTTTGAAACTTCACACGTTGCTTGGGAAGATTGTTGTGTGGAGTACTGGTGTGAGAAAACCAGGAAATGCATGAGTAGGTGAACTGGCCGCCGTGATATAACTGGGAAATTGTTAAAAACGGCGTTAAACTCCAATCAATCAATCAATTGAAACTTCACACACTTATTGGACATCATCAAATGACTTTGCAGGACAAGTCCCAAAACTCTATATCAGATTTTGACACAATTATGCCCCTTTTTGACTTAGAAATTCTGGTTTAAGTTTTGCGTGCAACTACATTAAGAGTCCATAATCTTAGTAACTACTTGATGCATTGCATTGAAACTTTATACAACCCTTCCAATCCATCACATTTAGTGTCATGTGAACCCACCAAATACTATGAAACTACAAGTAACACTGTTGTACCATTAGCCACCAATTATTAAACCGAGTTTTTATGCCCCCACGGAATCTCCGATTCGGGGGGCATATAGTTTTTGGCCTGTCTGTTGGTCTGTTGGTCTGTCTGTCTGCACCAAAAAAACTTTAACCTTGGCCATTACTTTTGAACCATAACAGGTACGGCTACCATATTTCACATGTGTATTCCTTGTGACATGACCTTTCTGTCAGTACCAACATTTTTGACCTTGCGACCTTGACCTTTGACCTAGAGGTTGCCATTCTCGAAAAAAACTTTAACCTTGGCCATTACTTTTGAACCATAACAGATACGGCTACCATATTTCACATGTGTATTCCTTGTGACATGACCTTTCTGTCAGTACCAACATTTTTGACCTTGCGACCTTGACCTTTGACCTAGATGTTGCCATACTAAAAAAAAACTTTAACCTTGGCCATTTCTTTTGAACCATAACAGGTACGGCTACCATATTTCACATGTGTATTCCTTGTGACATGACCTTTCTGTCAGTACCAACATTTTTGACCTTGCGACCTTGACCTTTGACCTAGATGTTGCCATTCTCGAAAAAAACTTTAACCTTGGCCATTACTTTTGAACCATAACAGATACGGCTACCATATTTCACATGTGTATTCCTTGTGACATGACCTTTCTGTCAGTACCAACATTTTTGACCTTGCGACCTTGACCTTTGACCTAGATGTTGCCATACTAAAAAAAAACTTTAACCTTGGCCATTTCTTTTGAACCATAACAGGTACGGCTACCATATTTCACATGTGTATTCCTTGTGACATGACCTTTCTGTCAGTACCAACATTTTTGACCTTGCGACCTTGACCTTTGACCTAGATGTTGCCATTCTCGAAAAAAACTTTAACCTTGGCCATTACTTTTGAACCATAACAGATACGGCTACCATATTTCACATGTGTATTCCTTGTGACATGACCTTTCTGTCAGTACCAACATGTTTCACCTTGCGACCTTGACTTTGACCTAGATGTTGCCATTCTCGAAAAAAACTTTAACCTTGGCCATTTCTTTTGAACCATAACAGGTATGGCTACCATATTTCACATGTGTATTCCTTGTGACATGACCTTTCTGTCAGTACCTTGCGACCTTGACCTTGACCTAGATGTTGCCATTCTCGAAAAAAACTTTAACCTTGGCCATTACTTTTGAACCATAACAGGTATGGCTACCATATTTCACATGTCAGTACCAACATTTTTGACCTTGCGACCTTGACCTTTGACCTAGATGTTGCCATTCTCGAAAAAAACTTTAACCTTGGCCATTACTTTTGAACCATAACAGATACGGCTACCATATTTCACATGTGTATTCCTTGTGACATGACCTTTCTGTCAGTACCAACATTTTTGACCTTGCGACCTTTACCTTTGACCTAGATGTTGCCATTCTCAATTTTTTTTTTACCTTCCCCACTTCTTTTGAACAATAACAGGTAATACTACCATATTTCACATGTGTATACCTTGCGACCTTGACCTTTGACCTAGATGTTGCCATTGGGGGGCATCAGTGTTTCACAAACACATCTTCTAGTGACATTAACGTTGGTTGGCCGATATAACACATATAAAGAACCTTACAATGAATAGTTGCGCAATTCCTTTTTAGCTCCACTGGCTGAAAGCCAGTCGAGTTTATGTCATGGCGAATTGTCCGTTGTGCGTGCGTGCGTGCGTGCGTAAACTTTTTTCCTTTAAACGACTTGTTCTCACTAACCACTTGGCCAATTTGGTTGAAACTTCATAGGAAGCATCCTCTCAATGTCCTCTCTTAAATTCCTTCAATTTTTTTTTATCCATCCATAATTCTGGTTTCCATGGCAACCAAAAGAAAAAAATAGTGAAAACTTAAAAAATCTTCTTCTGAAAGTGTCAGGCCGATTTTCAAATAATTTTGTAGAAATGTTCCTTGGGTGACCCTTTATTAGATTCCTTCAAGAAATGTTGATTGGTCGAAAAACATGGTCGCCAGAGGGCGGGGCTATTTTGCCTTATATGACCATAGTGAAAACTTAAAAAATCTTCTTCTCCGAAAGTGTTCAGCCGATTTTCAAATAATTTTGTAGAAATGTTCATTGGGTGACCCTCTATCAGATTCCTTCAAGCCATGTTGATTGGTCGAAAAATATGGCCGCCAGAGGGCGGGGCTATTTTGCTCTATATGACCATAGTGAAAATTTAAAAAATCTTTTTCTCCGAAAGTGTTGAGCAGATTTTCAAATAATTTTGTAGAAATGTTCTTTGGGCTCTATCAGATTCCTTCAAGCCATGTTGATTGGTTAAAAAATATGGCCGCCATGGGGTGGGGCTATTTTGCATTATATGGCTATTGTGAAAAAAAAAAAAAAATCAATCAATTCCTTCACATTTAGAGGGGGGGCATCTCACACAGCTAAGTAAGATCGATACTTTGTTTTGTTTTCACGTTGAAACCAGTTGACTGTGTAAATATTACTCACTCAGTATTCATGCGCACTTTGCACGAGATATTTTTTTGAGTTACCATGTTCACACGAAAACTTCAGGGTAAGATATTTTGCAATGGCGTATTTTTTTTTTGAGTCGCACTCAAATTCCAAAAGTTATGGTCTTATTTTAAGAAGTTTTTTATCTATAATGTTCATTTATGTTGCAAAAGGAGAAAATTGTGAGTTTGTGGGGCGTGGGGTTATCCAATTCATATCGGCATTGATCAGAATTATTTAGAACCCTGAACATGTTGATCTTGCTCTATAAACTCTTTCCCACATACAGTCAAAATTGTTAAAATATTTAAATTTCAAGGATAACTTTGGTTGCTGCGGCATAAGAAAGGGGGCAAAATTACCAAACTTTAAAATTCTTCTCCTCTGAATCTGCGTGTCAGATTCCAATATAATTTCAGTGCTACAGATAAGCTTTGCATGTTAAATGAGTATAACCCCATGCATCGAAAGTAATTGAGTATTTGACAAAAGCAATTGGGTATTTTAATTTTCATTTCCCCATAAGTAATATCAGTTGAGTATTTCATTATCTCTAAAGTAGGTTCTACGAATATCGTGTTATCATGAATACCAAGGTAAACACAAAACCGGTATTTTCTATTGGGAAACCTCGTTATCCTGACTTTCATACGCTACTAATTTTAAAAAAAAAAAAAAAATTCTCGGAAAATACGACACATCATTAGTCGCCGGGCAAAAGCCCGCAACTTCTATTTGTAATAGGTTTTCGGAAATCACATGGGAGGAGGAGTTATTATTAGAAAAAAAACAAAATTAAATGTCTTGAACATATTACTATTGCGTTTGTTTAAAAACACTAAGTTATGACACATCTAAAATGAAATAAATATTCCGATGTTTTAAGTATTTGCAGTTTCTTTATTTTGACTCACATTTATGTTTTTTTTGTTTTATTTATGAAGACAAAACAGTCGCTATTAGCTAGACTGAGATACTTTATTTTACACTATATACTACATGTAATCAAAAGGCGATAACTACAAACCTTTACGTCGCACAGTCTAATTTGTTTACATACGCGCACCTGCTTGCAGCAGACTGTTATGTGTAAATATCGAGATGAAAATGACGTCGAATATTCTCCTTTTAATGGCAATTTTAACTTTCTGAATGTTATTTTCATGTTCAAAGAGATGTCTTGATTTGTGAAGAAGGCATTTCATAATGTTTATCCATGTATATCTAAAATATGAATTGTTTCTAAGCTAAAACTGTTGATCATGTGACTCGCGAATACCAACTGCGTAGATCAATCTCCTTTGCAGAGTGCCGCTCTTTACACTCACTTACAAATAGTAAATCATAGGTGATTTAAAATGTTTATTTGGTTCAAATCAAATGAAGAAAAGAACAAGCCGAGATAAAACTGGTTTTAATAGAAAAATTACTTTTAACGAACACTCTCTGCCTATAAAGAGTGTTTCAAGAACGACACCTCTGCGAATAAGAAAGAATCGGGACTTTCGTACAAAATTATTTCGTCCTTGACAATTTTAAATGTGTCATTTAATTCCCTAAAGGCATATTGCTTCCGATCTGCATATTGTTATGCATCATTGACACAAGGGCGCTCATCATAATATAATTTTAAAACATGAGTAGTTTGTTATTTTCATTATAAAAAAGGAAGGAAAGAATATTACAATAGATTAACATGTTGTAGGGCTCAGTTTATGTTCGAAATTAAGTTTAAATTATACAATGATTTCAATGAGATTTAACTGTTTAGTTGATATTATATTTCGAAGGTGGTCTAATTTATAATTATTGGACTACATTTCAACATTTGTTAAAGTATGATATAATTAGGATGCCAAGCTAATATCATTTTGAGAAAAAGAGAAAATTCATGTCTTCAGCGATTTAACCCTTATCTCATTGTTTTAAAAAGGAATCCGCTGTGGTCGAGTGGTTAGCGTCGGGGATTTCGAAACCAGGTGTCCCGGGTTCGATCCCCAGTCGCGGCACTACGGTCATGGTGGAGTGCCCTTGGGCAAGGCACATTTTCTAGCCTAGTATTGGTTTGTTTACCCAGGGATCATGAATAATTAAATTTAAATGCACGCTAAATGACCTTAGCTGTCGATGCGCCGTAAAACAATATACATTCATTCATTGTTTTAAAAGTAGATTGCTGCAAAGGTGTCCACTGTTGACTTTAATAAGGGTAAAGGTAAAATGACGTGCAATTGCATGCAAATCCTAAATTGTCTGTTTTGTGGTTTTATTGAACAATAATCAAATTCAAATATTCTGACAAACATTTTTGAAAAGTGTATGTGAAATTCACAAATCTTATAAGTATTCCTTAATGAAAGCACTGTATACATACTAAAACTAATGATTGGCAAGATTGCTCATTACCATTACTGTTTATGATCAATAATTAGTTGGTTGTGTGTATGGTCAACCTACTTTGGAATGGAGATTGATCATAAACAATGAAAGGCTTCAATTATCATTCACTTCGTTGACAAAACAATGCAAGTTATGATACATTTTCACTTGACCCCACCCCTGATGTTCCAATATGCCCCTCAGTTGATAACTGTTTATTCAACTACTATAATGTTAGTGTTATGCATAACTGCAGTATGGATTTCCGGCGACATTGATGCGTTGCATCAACTTTCTCTTGTAATTGTTAGTCATAAAAAAAGAAAATCCTAAAACGTCATTTTTAGCTCACCTGTGCACGAAGTGCTCAGGGTGAGTTATTGTGATCGCCCTATGTCCGTCGTCCGTCAACATTTTCTCCTCTGTAACCGGTGGGTCAACTGGGATGAAACTTCACAGAAAGCATCCTCGCAATATCCTCACCAGAATTCCTTAAAATTTTTGGGATCCATGCAGAATTCTGGTTTCCATGGCAACGAAATGAAAAAAACTTCAAAATTCTTAAAAATCTTCTCCTCCCAAAGTGTCAGGCCGATTTTCAAATTATTTTGTAGAAATGATCCTTGGGTGACCCTCTATCAGATTCCTTCAAGCCATGTTGATTGGTCGAAAAACATGGCCCCCAGGTTCCTCGGTAACCAGTGGATTAATTGAGATGAATCTTCACAGAAAGCATTCTCTCAATGACCTCACCAGAATTCCTTCAAATTATTGGGATCCATGCAGAATTCTGGTTTCCATGGCAACGAAACGAAAAAAACTTCAAAATTCTTCTCCTCCCAAATTGGTTGGCAGATTTTGAACTTATTTTGTAGAAATGTTCCTTGGGTGACTCTCTATAAGATTCCTTGAAGCCATGTTGATTGGTCGAAAAACATGGCCGCCAGGGGGGGGCGGGGCTTTTTTGCGTTATATGGCTATAGTGAAAACTTAAAAAATCTTCTCCTCCAAAAGTGTCAGGCCGATTTTCAAATAATTTTGTAGAAATGTTCCTTGGATGACCCTCTATCAGATTCCTTTAAGCCATGTTGATTGGTCGGGGCTTATATAGCTAAAGTGAAAAAAAAAATCAGGTGAGCGATTCCAGGGCCATCATGGCCCTCTTGTTTTTTTTAGTAGAAAACCTTCTTCTTTCATATTTGAACATGGTCTATTAACCGCTTATGATATCACAGAAATTTGAAGTCACATGATTACATTACGTGAAGTTTTCTCGGCTATAGAAACATGGAAAAAATGTTAAAAAATTAAAATATAATTATTTTTGCCTGTATTTTATGGTGGTTTAAAATTTGAACATATGCTATTTTAAAACTTCTAAATCATATACTGTATTACAAACATTAAAGTTGCATTTCTATAGAAATTCATAAAAAAAAAAGTAAAATAACAATTGTTTTCCATTATAAACCTTTGAGGTGATGCTTGATTCTAATTAGACTGTAGTATGAGAAAGCTTTCATATTTCAATTATTTATATAAAATTGTTTTTCCCTGCTTGGTAGGTACTGATTTTAAAAGAACAACTAAATTATACCTCTTTAAAGGTTGGTGTCCAAAACAAACATTGGGGGGATAAATGTACGCAAGTCAAATGTTGTAAAAATAACTCAGTTCATTGAAGCACATGCATATAATAATTCCCAAACCAAAATGCAAGTTTGTCACATGCTTGCGACAATCTTGTCATATGCTTGCACAAGCTAGTTTCATCATCATTAAGATTGTGCAAGCTAGTGTGGAAGCTTGTGCAAGCATGTGCAAGTTGTTTTAAAAAGTCTGCAAGCTTGTGCAAGCTAGAGAGGTAGCTGCATGCATGCACAAGCTTGCCATGTTTGAAAGGTTCACACTTAGAATTTTCATTGATTGTTACTTGATGGTTAAAAAAAAATAAGTTCAAAAACATGGAAAAAGTTTAAAAAAATCATATCAGCTTAATTATTTAATCAAATTATGCTGTTCAAGTATTCAAAATTACCACCATATTACAAAGAGTCGGATATATCAAGAAATACCACCACAACAATACAAAGTTAGATAAAATCATATCAGCTTAATTATATAATCAAATACTGTTCAAGTATTCAAAATTACTACCATGTTACAAAGAGTCTGATATATCAAGAAATACCACCACAACAATACAAAGTTAGAAAAAATCATATCAGCTTAATTATATAATCAAATACTGTTCAAGTATTCAAAATTACTACCATGTTACAAAGAGTCTGATATATCAAGAAATACCACCACAACAATACAAAGTTAGAAAAAAACATATCAGCTTAATTATATAATCAAATACTGTTCAAGTATTCAAAATTACTACCATGTTACAAAGAGTCTGATATATCAAGAAATACCACCACAACAATAATAATCATCCATACAAAACAGTCAATCCAACTGTTCCCTACTTTCAGACCGGCATGTACTCATAAGTATCTAATAAACATATACAGTCAAACTTGCGATCAGCAGCCACCCAAGGGACATGATGAAACTGGCTGCTTAAGACAGGTGGCTGCTAATCACAAGTTTCATGACTTGGTCAGATTTGTTCAAGTCAGTTGACATAATATTACATATGTAACTGTTAGGAATACTCATTACATTACAATAGTAAATTGTCTTTATAAACTTGTATTTAAACATTGTTATGAAGATTTGTAGCTTTATTCTATCAAATATTTCATTGTGCTATCTATTATTTAGTTTAAACCGACGTTTACAACAAACGTGACTATCAAATATTTTTTTACTTCACTTTGAACTTCACCGAATAACATATCCGGCAAAAATAGCGTCCGAATCTACGTCTATACTTCTTGCAGAAAGTTTTACTCGATAATCTTTAGATTTAAAATGGAAATGGCAATATAAATTGACTTGGGGCTTCAAGTGGACATTGACTTTCGTTTTAACATTTAAATGTACTGTCTTTCGGTCTAAATCGCTCATAAATGTATTTTTCAATTTATCAATTTTGCCCGACATCGTAAACAGAAAATAAACTAAAATCGCAACTTCTTCTTGATGAATCATACAACTATCATTCCGCACACGTCGGCTGTTTTCGGTAACCTAGATCTAACATGTAAACAGATTAGGCGTATGAAAAAACCGATAATGTGATTGTCATAGTATGCTTTACCTGTATGTATTAAACACCGATCATTTAACACCTTGCAACTCCAAGTTGTGTGTTGGTTGATTGACCGTTGAACACAATAAGATTACAGTTAATCTCGACCAATTAGTGTGGCCGCTGGCCGCGTTTCAAAGGGGACCGCTGATCAAGGCAGTTTATAGAGTACAATTGGCTGGGAGGGATTTAAAGTGACCGTTTAACGCCGGTGACCGCTGATCGCATGTGACCGCTCACACAAGTTTGACTGTACATGTTTTCTCCTTTGATATGAGTAGATTACTTTAATACCAAGTTAACCCTTTTCCTCATATAGACGCTCTCCGATGCTTCTGCAGCAGAAGGCATTTTGAAAACATTGTAACAAAAGAAGAAAAAAAGTTATTTTCTCTAGTTGCCACAATGTTTTCAACTATTTTCAATAATTATATATACATTCATTTATAGAGATTTTCCATATTGTTCACTGAATGTCTTCAAAATCATCTGCTGCAGATTTGTTTTATTTGGGAAAGGGTTAACACTTAGTTGATTGTTAAAGGTGCAGGCTGACAATACTGATTAGGTATAAGTCTACCAGGTGTCTGTAACTTAGACTTCCAAAACTTTCATACTTGTTCGACAATAACAAACTAACTCTAAGTCAATAAATGATATGATCATGTGAAATTGCAGACAAATGCATAATCAAACATATCATTGTAAAAATATTAATTAACACATATATTCTAAAATTAAGATATTCATAACTCTTTGACAAGACAGTGAAGACTGCTTTTTATACAGAATTGGAAGTATTAACCCTTTCCCACATACAACACAACTGCAGCAGACAGCTTTGGCAAAAATATAGAAAATCTCCATAAACAAATACTTAATAATTGAAAAAAGTTGAAAAAATTGTGGCAAAAAGAGATATTGCACATTATAAGCAATTTCACCTTTTGCCACTATGTTTTCAAATGTCATCTGCTGCAGAGGCATTTATGCATTGTTTTGTTGAATGTTTTTTATACAGTTCCCCATCATATATGTCATCATTGTTATCTTGATTTTTTGTTTTAAGTGAAAATCTGTGCAACAAGTTCAAATGGAAACTAAGCCTACAGAAAAGTTGTTGTAATTGAAATAGCAATGGAATTTCTATGAAATATGAGGTGCTGTTTTTGTCAGTTAAGTCACAGTTGCAAAGTATACACTTTATTTCTGCTCCAACTAATAGTTGTTCACAATTAGCACAGAATTTGTGAAATATAATTGGTGATTTTAAAGCACTGAAGTAAGCACGAAATTTGTATAATGATTCATGTATGAAGGATGTGGTAATACAGTGTAATGATATCAGTGTCAATAAATCTGACAAGCATTCCCTAGTAAGGTTGTGTCTCATGGCAAATGACAAAATCAGAATCGTACTTTGTGCAACTCTAATTTGAGCACCTTCATATATTGGATTGTCATCTTCATCCGGTTCCGGTTATGGTAGCATAACATAGAAATCGCTCTCGGTGAAAAAAACTTCCTCTTATGTACTGTATATAGACCTCCTGGATCATGTGTAGCTTTTTATACGACCGTTTCTTAAAAACGGTACGTATTATGGTATCGTCATGTCCGTCCGTCCGTCCGTCAGTCCGTCAGACGCACGGACCCACAGATAGGCATATATTGGGTACATTGTCCGTGCTGTTATTGGATAGCAACTATTGGGTATAAAAAAAGTCATTCTCACAAACGAGTGTTAATTAAGTACCATCCAACCTTATTGGGTACAAGTCTGAAAATTATTGGGTTAGACAACTTATACCGTATATCCTCAGCCATAAGTCTACTTCGGCCATAAGTCGAGGGTCCATTTTGACCCCAATTTCGGTGGTTTTGAGGTTACTCTCAGCCATAAGTCGAGGGTCGACTTTTTAAAAATTTCGGACCAGTGCCATCATGAAATATTAAATTTTTACCATTTTTAGCTCGACTATTCGAAGAATATGAGAGCTATACTACTCACCCTGGCGTCGGCGTCGCCGTCGCCGTCGCCGTCGGCGTCCACGTCACACTTTGGTTAAGGTTTTGCATGCAAGTTCTTAAATACTACATGTATTGCATTGAAACTTTCTACAACCCTACCAAACTATCACACCAATGTAGATTATCAAGTTAGATAACTCTATCCTGCATTTTATGCAAGTTATGGCCCTTTTTTACTTAGAAATTCTGGTTAAAGTTTTGCGTGCAACTAAAGTAAGAGTCCATATCTCAGTATTTAATTGATGCATTGCATTGAAACTTTATACAGCACTACCCAACTATCACACCTATGTAGATTATCAAGTTAGATAACTCTATCCTGCATTTTATGCAAGTTATGGCCCTTTTTTTACTTAGAAATTCTGGTTAAAGTTTTGCTTGCAACTAAATTAAGAGTCCATATCTCAGTATTTAATTGATGCATTGCATTGAAACTTTATACAGCACTACCCAACTATCACACCTATGTAGATTATCAAGTTAGATAACTCTATCCTGCATTTTATGCAAGTTATGGCCCTTTTTTTACTTAGAAATTCTGGTTAAAGTTTTGCATGCAACTAAATTAAGAGTCCATATCTCAGTATTTACTTGATGCATTGCATTGAAACTTTCTACAACCCTACCCAACTATCACACCTGTGTATATTATCATCTAAGATAACTCTATCCTGCATTTTATGCAAGTTATGGCCCTTTTTTTACTTAGAAATTCTGGTTAAAGTTTTGCATGCAACTAAATTAAGAGTCCATATCTCAGTATATACTTGATGCATTGCATTGAACCTTTATACAACCCTACCCAACTATTACACCTATGTAGATTAACAAGTTAGATAACTCTATCCTGCATTTTAGGCAAGTTATGGCACTTTTTTTTACTTAGAAATTCTGGTTAAAGTTTTGCGTGCTACTAAATTAAGAGTCCATATCTCAGTATTTACTTGCTGCATTGCATTGAAACTTTCTACAACCCTACCCAACTATTACACCTGTGTAGATTATCAAGTATGATAGCTCTATTCTGCATTTTATGCAAGTTATGGCCCTTTTTTTACTTAGAAATACTGGTTAAAGTTTTGCGTGCAACTAAATTAAGAGTCCACGTCTCAGTATATACTTGATGCATTGCATTGAACCTTTATACAACCCTACCCAACTATCACACCTATGTAGATTATCAAGTATGATAACTCTATCCTGCATTTTATGCAAGTTATGGCCTTTTTGGACTTATAAATTCTGGTTAAAGTTTTGCATGCAACTACATAAAGAGACCATCTCTTAGTAACTACTTGATGCATTGCATTGAAACGTTATACAGCCCTTACCAACCAGCATTTTATGCAAGTTATGGACCTTTTTGGACTTAGAAATTCTGGTTAAAGTTTTGCAACTACATTTAGAGTGTAATCTCAGTAACAACTTGAACAATTGTATTGAAACTTTATACAACCTTTCCCAATTGTACAACTATAAACACAACCAATTAAGATAACTCTATCCTGTATATGGTGCAAATTGTTGCCCTTTTTTTACTTAGAAATTATGGTTAAAGGTTTGCGTGCAACTACATTAAGAGTCCATATCTTAGTAACTACTTGATGCATTCCATTGAAAGGTTATACAACCCTATCTAACCATCAAACCTATGAAAATAATCATGTTAAATAACACTATCCTGCATATAATGCAAATTATCACCCACTAAGAAATTGTGGTTAATGTTTTGCATGCAACTACATTAGAGTCCATTATATCGGTAACTTAAATAAGCGGTGGAATAGTCGAGCGCGCTGTCCTCCGACAGCTCTTGTTTTAACAAAAGTTGCCATAAAAGAAGTGGAATACGTTACTGAAATAAATGTGTTTTTTTTCATTAAAGAAAATAGTATTTATTTCTTTAATTTTCACATCCCATATTGCAACTTTTGTTAAAAATATGATTAAGTTTAAGTTTTATGATTCTAACTGTAAAGAACACTCCATATAATCCAGTCATATTTAACTTATAATTGTAAAGTCAGATTCCAATACACGACACGCTGTCCTTCATTCTACACAGGGGACAGGTGCAGATTACGTCATGCGTTAGCAACCACCCTAGATACGGTCGATGAAATTGGAAAGCAGTTTAAAAGTTAACCGCTTAGGCCAATATCAAATAATCTTGTGTTTTACACTACATTTATGCAGTAATTCGTCACGATATATAATTGATTTTGACATTAATTACGTCGTTGTAATTTGTTAACTGAAAGTAAACTTTGTTGATTATTAATGATTGTTTAACCAAACACGGGAATAAAGTGGAGTGGAAGGCATTTAATTATCGCTTTATTGTAAGCTATCTACTCAGACAAATAATAATTTTGATTGGCCTCGTTAGACCACGTGTCCGTTGCAGTCGCGAATTCGTGTCTTTGATGTTTACACAAACTGTGAAATAAAAACAAGAATTAAACATGTCTTTAGAAATAAAGAAACCTACAATTTGTGAAATTTGGATTACTTTTAATTATAAGATGGTAAGATTTTTATAATTATAAAAATCAATGTTCGTAAAAAAGTAACTTTATATTCCAACACAAAACAATCTAGGATTTTTACCCAACCTAATATTTTCCCCCAAAACTTCTCCGAAATTCTCTTTTTTTCTTAATTTGACTTTGTCATTCAGCCATAAGTCGAGTCCCTACTTCAACACCAAAATTTGAGTCTCAAAAACTCGACTTATGGCCGGGGATATACGGTACCCAATAAGGTTGTATAATAACCAACCAAGATATGCTTATCTGTGTGTGCCTCCATATTGGGTAATCTGTCAATAATATCATTGAAAATAGTTTGTCAATATACATTAAGGTCAGAAGTTCAACCAGTAACCCACCTCCCCCCGTAAATGAGCCCATGTGCAGGCTTGTCTATTATTAATTTTGATAATCTGTTGAAAACATTGCCACTGGATGTTTCTTGTTCAAATATGTGTTGGATACATCTCATTGTTAACTGGATAGTCCGTCCATATCCTTATTTGATACATCTGTATATTTAGTGTTGTAATCAATCAGAGAAAATGGCAACATTAAATTGAAATCTACTACAGTGGTAAACTCTTTAGCAATGAAGAGCTTTAGTTGACCAACTTTAATGCAAGTTCTTTTAATGTTGCTCTTCATTCTGTTTTGATTTTATGTTCCAGAACTATGGAGATGGTGTATCTCTGTTTATATTCTCTTCTGAAAGACTAACCCTGGTTTATAATTGTAACCACTACACCAAAGAGTGTATATACTTCAAACAGCACTCAACACTTTCGACTGTTCATGCCTTTTATTCTTTCTGCAAACTTACATTACAGAAAAAGGAAAGAAACAAAGAGCTGTCTGAAGGACAGTGTGCTAGACTATTGAGGAAAATGCCCTTAAGCAAGAAATCAAATTCAGGGTAATCTGCAAGTAATAAAGCACAATCAAATCAGCCAACATCCCTGACAGAGTTGAATATTCTTGTCTAGAGATGGAGTCAGTCCATGATGGCAACACCTTAGCCAAGATAAGATGCCATTTTTTGTAACATTCTGGTCAAATTTCCATTTCTTAGATGCCAGTTCATGTTAATCAAAACTATTAAGATGCTCTAGTTTTCAGAATTATATATTTCACCGATTAGAATGTAAGTTCTGATATTATATTTTGTGATATTAACAACATTTTGAAGAAAAAAGGCAAACTTACTACATTTTAAATCAAAATAATTTTATTTAAGGAATGGAGAGCTTTTTTTTCGTTTTCATGGGGGTATGAACAAAAAAACCTGATCACGCGCTATGAAACCGCGAAGCGGTTTCATAGAATGTGTGATCAGGTTTTTTTGTTCATACCCCCATGAAAACGAAAAAAAAACGCTCCATTCCTTATATTTTAGCATTAATATGGCTATTTCAGTGAGTAATAAAACATAATAGTATTTTACAACTTTATTTTCCATAATACAGCACGTCAAACATCAGTACTATTTTGTATAGGTTTCTAGTTTTCCAATAAGGAATAATATAACGCGGACGAATATAAAGATGATGAAATTTTAAGTTTCTAGATCCCCATGTCACCACATGACATTTTTGTGCATAAACCAATCAAACGGCAGTATTTGTCACGGACCTAATGTTTGTAAATTTCCACTCAGTAGACCGTTATGTTTGAGCAGTGACACTATTTGAGTAAATCAACAGGTTTAAATGGATTTATTTCACTTTTAGAAAGGATTATTGTTTCCATAGAACTGGAATGTGCAATTGGCAAACGAACAGTGCGACATAGTGCCAGCAGAAATCAAATTACTGCTGCTGCTATTAGAAAATTGAGGAGCGGGAACGGTTGCATGACTTTCAGCAGTGCCAGTGGGCCGAATGGCGGCAGTTTCCATGCTGTTGTGACCGGCGATGGAACGATTGTGCACAGATGCAAGGGAGTTGCTTAAAGCCTGTTTTTGTTTAGTGGAACATTCGCGCGAATAACTGCGAATCGAACTTTCATTCTTGTGCCCTGACATATACATAATGTGGCGCAATTCAAAGCCAGCATCACTCAATGTTTGAATGGCTGTAGCCCGGAGACAATGCGATGTATATTGATGAGAGCATGATGCATTTTTTGAAATGTCAGCCAAAAACCGCGAAAACTGATATTTCCTTACTGGCTTAGCAACGAACCAAGTGCTTTCACTCTCAGGGGACTGGATGGCTGCCTTATTACAATGGTTAAAAAGGGATGTGGCCTGTGGGTCGGTTTTTGCTAAAAACATCTTTAATGCATGAACAGGACAAGAGGCTGGATTATTTGTCGCATACATCCGCTTATCGCTGGGCCCTTCATCGGATTCTAACCCACCTTGGCGAGTTTTTTCTTTAGTTTCATGTGTTAGGGTAACAAATTCATTGTTTGATTCATCAATTTGGAAGTTAAAAGATCTTTTTGTGAGCTGTGCGTGGAACTCTTGACCACGGGATACAAAATGGATTGCTAAATCATACCATACTTTATAACGAAGGATTATTGGATTTGGATTAGCACGATTCAGGTAGGTGGACATTTTTAGCAGATCAGATTTACAGATTATTTCTTTATGAGTGGTAGGGACTGAAAGGCCTTGCTCTAAATTCGATTTAAGTTTTGCATCTAGCATATTGTTGCTTGTTTTGAATGTTTTATCACGAACAATGTCAAATTCAATGCCAATGTCTTGCAAATGTCTATTTATGGCTCCTCGGATGTTTTTCAACGTATTCTTGTGATACTCGGCTCCCGTGGCTCCCATTTTCTGGCTCCGTTTGTCTGCGTATTTTGGGCTTGCTTCTGCGTAAAACCTTCGCAATAACTCGTCCAACTGGGATGATGTAACTTCATTAAAATGAATCACGTCCCCATTTGCTTCTAAGCTCCAATCTGCAATAGAACAAACAAAAAAAACACTTTAAACAAGGGATGACTTCAGGAAATACTCAAATAATGGGATTTTTTGGGGGGAAATGCCTTTTCTAGAGCTCTATAAATTTCATTTATATTTTTTCTACTGAATTAACTGGTACGGTTACATATAATACGTATAGATCTGTTAATTCTTTTTCTCAATACATCATGAAATTCCAAGAAAACAATGCCTAATGTGTCCAGCCTGATAGCTCAATTGGTAAGAGCGTCTCGGTTTACTGAGAAGGTTCTGGGTTCGAGCCCCAGTCCGGCTTACATTTTTGTATTGTTTTGGATATTTTACATTGTGTCGAGGATAAATTATAAAAATGGTGTATTACCTTGCAAAATCTTTAGACCCCACTGTGTGTTTTGTTTCGTTGACTTCGATTGCCTCTTTTCTTCAAGCTCATCAAGCTGCTTCATGTTCAGACACTTGAACCTCCCCCCACCTGGCCTTTCGGAATTGCTTAAAGCCTGTTCCATTTCCATATTCTCTTTATTATCAAACACTGTCGATACTGTCCACTGATCAATTTCGTTCTGCTCCTCAAGACTGAAGTCTGTGTCAAAAAGGCTCGAATCCCAGAGGATTTCGTCAATATCGCCAATTTCAAACATTGCTTGTTCGAAATTGAATCATGAAATAACGAACGCTAGGAATACTGTAGCGTTAGATTTAAACTTATTTATTCATTTATTATTTTTTGAGATCTGTTTATATTCTATATTCTGAATATTTTTTTATTTTTTTTCATTTCATTTGATGTAAAAAAAAAAGGTTCCGAGTAATGTAGACCAACTCTCGTACTGTCGTAGTTTTCCATCTTTGTTTACATTTTTGGCAGCCATCTTTCAATGATCTTTGTTTACATTCTAAAAAAGTAGTCCGATCGCCAATTTTTTTTTTTTTTTTTTTTCATGGGGTTATGAAGAAAATATTTCAGCCAATCACAGACCAGCAAAAGTCATGAACACAAACAAAACTAAAATATTCAAAAAAATAATGAAACGGGAACAAATGTTCTTATGAACAAAAACTGCACAATTACCTACCTATTCTGCACATATGAATTTTTCATTGTTTCGTCTCATTTTTCACTTTCAAAATCAATATATAAACAAAAGATTTACCTTTCATTTATATAAATTGAACATATATCTTTAGTTATAACATGAGCTGTCGACGGACAGTGCGCTTGACTATTCCACCGCATATTTAAGTTACTGAGATAATGTACTCGAATGTAGTTGCGTGCAAAACATTAACCACAATTTCTTAAAGGGTGATAATTTGCATTATATGCAGGATAAGAGTTATTTAACTTGATTATTTTAATAGGTGTGATGGTTAGGAAGGGTTATATAACGTTTCAATGGAATGCATCAAGTAGTTAATAAGATATGGACTCTTAATGTAGTTGCACGCAAACCGTTAACCATAATTTCTAAGTAAAAAAACGGCAACAATATGCAGGATAGAGTTATCTTAATTGGTTGTGTTTATAGTTGTGAAAGGTTGTATAAAGATTCAATATAATGCTTTAAGTTGTTAATGAGATCACTCTAAATGTAGTTGCAAAACTTAATCCAGAATTTCTAAGTCCAAAAATGGCCATAACTTGCATAAAATGCTGGATAAAGTTATCGTACTTAATTGTTTACATAGGTGTGATGATTGGGAAGGGCTGTATAAAGTTTCAATGCAATGCATGAAGTAAATACTAGGATATCGACTTTTAATGTAGTTGCATGCAAAACTTTAACCAAATTTCTAGTCAATTTATTTATTTATTTGGGTTTTACGCCGCTTTCAACATTATTTCAGTTATATCACGACAGTTCACTTATTCATGATCCCTGGGTAAACAAACCAGTACTAGGCTAGAAAATGTGCCTTGCCCAAGGGCACTCCATGACCTTAGTGCCCCGACTGGGGATTGAACCCGGGACACCCAGTTTCAAATTTCTAGTTTAAAAAAAAAAGGGCCATAAATTGCAAAATATACTGGATCGAGTTATCATACTAGATTGTTTACATAGGTGTGATGGTTGGGAAGGTTTGTATAAAGTGTCAATGCAATGCATCACGTAGTTACTAAGAGATGGTCTCTTAATGTAGTTATATTGTATGCACAACTTTAACCAGAATTTCCAAGTAAAAAAAGGGCCATAACTTGCATAAAACGCATACTTGATAATCTACCTAAGTGTGATAGTTGAGTAGGGTTGTATAAAGTTTCAATGCAATGCATCTAGTAAATACTGAGATATGGACTCTTAATTTATTTCTAAGTACAAAAAGGGCCATAATTTGCATAAAATGCAGGATAGAGTTATCTAACTTGATAATCTACACAGGTATGATAGTTGGATAGGGTTGTAGAAAGTTTCAATGCAATGCATCAGGTAAATACTGAGATATGGACTCTTAATTTAGTTGCAGGCAAAACTTTAACCAGAATTTCTAAGTTAAAAAAGGGCCATAACTTGCATAAAATGCAGGATAGTTATCTAACTTGATAATCTACATAGGTGTAATCCTTGGATACGATTGTATAGTTTCAATGCAATGCATCAAGTAAATACTGAGATATGGACTCTTAATTTAGTTGCACGCAAAACTTTAACCAGAATAAACAAGAGGGCCATGATGCCCCTGGATCGCTCACCCGATTATTTTTTTTCACTTTAGCAACATAAGCCCCGCCCCACCCGCCCCCTGGCCGCCAGTTTCCGACCAATCAACTTGGTTTGAAGGAATCTGATAAGAGTCAGGTCAGGTCACTCTAGGAACATTTCTACAAAACTATTCAAATCGGCCTGACACTTTTGGAGGAGATTTTTCAAGTTTTCATTATAGCCATTCAAGGCAAAATAGCCCCGCACCCCTGGCGGCCATGTTTTTCGACCAATCAACATGGCTTGAAGGAATCTGCTAGAGGGAGTCACTTAAGGAACATTTCTACAAAATTATTTGAAAATCGGCCCGACACTTTCGGAGAAGAAGATTTTTTAAGTTTTTACTATAGCCATATAAGGCAAAATAGCCCCGCCCCGATGGCGGCCATGTTTTTTGACCAATCAACATGGCTTGAAGGAATCTGATAGAGGGTCATCCAAGGAACATTTCTACCAAATTATTTGAAAATCTGCCAACCAGTTTGGGAGAAGAAGAATTTTGATTTTTATTTTTTTTCATTTCGTTACCATGGAAACCAGAATTCTGCATGGATCCCAAAAATGTTTAGGAATTCTGGTGAGGTCATTGAGAGGATGCTATCTGTAAAGTTTCATCCCAATTGACCCACTGGTTACTGAGGAGAAGAAGTTGCCGGACAAAAGGCAATCACAATAACCTTGTGCTGAGGTAAACTAAAAAGCAAAACAGAATTATGGAACCTGTGCAATGTAAGTCAGTTGATCGCAGTAAACAAGTGTGTGAAGTTTCAATACATTCCCACAAGTGGTTACTGAGATACCAGCTTACAAACAAAAACTCAACCAAATCGGGATGCGGACGCATCCAACGATCGGCATCAGCGAGTCCAATAGCTCCTTGTATAACTCCAATAATACTTCTTGTATCTTCTTCAAATATTAAGTTGGACAAGTGCATTATATGTATATGTCATGGTAAATTTATATTCTAAATTTGTCAAAAGCAATATTATACATCATTATCAAGCTGTACTTTATGAATATAAAATAGAACATATTATAAGATAAAACATTTGAACTTAGGATATTCATAAATTTGTCTACAGACTTGACAGTTTATGACTGAAGTGCAGTGAGTAACTTTTCAAGTTGCTAGGGTATTAATATTAAAACAATTTGCAAGTTTTCGATGAACTTTGCCACACATATGCCTATTTGCAAGTTTTCAATGAATTTTGCTACACATATGCCTTTACATGTATGAGATAACTTTTTCAAAGCTCGATACCACAAAAACAGTGAGTCTTAATTAGCTTGCTATGTTGAACAGACAATATGCAGAGAAAATAAACTATTAACACATGAACACTAAAATGAAAACAGATCATCAATAAATCCGCCCCTTTTCTCATCAGGCATTAAATTAATATCTTGAAAAGTAAATTTTACAACTCTAGAACTATTTTTGAAAAAATAACCTCTACAAATCGGCATTTTTCTCTTATATCATAACGACTTACACTAAATAGTAACATAAAACTTTCCTTTTTAAAAGTAACATCAAAACTATAAATGTTGTAATTTTAGACCCATTAAAGAAGTAAGAGTTAAAAAATGTCCACATCTTTCAGACAAGATACTTATTGTTCAAAATCAAGTTTATTGGATAATCTTTTAAACTGTTACTTGTTTAATTTAGTGTGGTTTTAAACATCTAAAACTAGTGTTCAGATTATTAAACTCGGACAGCGAACAATAAGTTTAAACAAGAGGGCCATGATGGCCCTGGATCGCTCACCTTAATTATACAATGTACTGCAATGCAAAACACATCAAGAAAATTATTCTGAATGCAACCTCCACAGTGTTAACAATATTTTCCTTCATTTGGCCTAGTGATCTATATTTTTTTACCTGATATGACCCATATTCCAACATGGACTAGATATCATCAAGACAACATTCTGACAAAGTTTCAACTTGCACAAAGTAAAAATGCGTCCTCCGGAGTTTGAACAATATTTTCCTTAATTGACCTAGTTTCTGATCCAATATGACCCATATTCGAACTTGACCTAGATATAATTCCGACAAACATTCTGAACAAATTTCACAAGAATTTCCTTCAATTTGATCTAGTGACCTAGTTTTTGACCCAGCATGACCCATATTCGAACTTGGCCTACATATCATAAAAAAACCCATTTTGATAAAATTTCATCATGCTGAAATTAAAAATGCAGTATCCAGAGTGTTAACAAGATAACCCTTCAATTTGGCCTAGTGACCTAGTTTTTAACCAAGCATGACCCATATCTGAACTTGGCCTAGATATCATTTAGACAAACATTCTGACCAAATTTCAAGCTGCTGAAGCAAAAAATGCGGCATCTAGTGTTAACAAGATTTTCCTTCAATTTGACCTAGTGACCTAGTTTTTCATCCAATATGACCCATATTTGATCTTGACCTAGATATCTTTAAGACAAACATTCTGACAACATTTCAAACTGCTTAAGCAAAAATAGCGGCCTCGGGAGTGTTAACAAGATTTTCCATCAATTTGACCTAGTGACCCATGTTCGTACTTGACCTACATATCATCAAGACAAACATTCAACATGATCAAGTTGAAAATGTGGCCTCCAGTGTGTTAACAAGATTTCCCTTCAATTCAACTTAGTGACCTAGTTTTTAACCTCATATGGCCCAGTTTCGAACTTGTCCAAGATTTTATGGAGATGAACGTTCTGATAAACTTTCATGAAGATTGGATGCAAAATGTAGCCTGTAGAGTGTTAACAAGCTCAAATGTTGACGACGCACGCCGGACAAAAAGTGATCACAATAGCTCACCTTGCACTTCGTGCATAGGTGAGCTAAAAAGTGCCATAACTGAAGCAAAATGCATGTGAGAGTTATGGACCCTGTACAACAGTCAGCTGAAAATGTTGTGCAAAGTAGAAGGTAGAGATACGCAACTAGTCATCCCAAGTTGATGAAAAAGTATCCAAGTTTCAAAATTAATAGCTTTGATGTTTCAAGAGAAAAGCTGACCTAAACGAAACACTCAACCAGGCTGTGCAACGCAGACCAATACAACATCGCCTTTCAAAAAATCAGATGAGCTAAAAACCGTTTGTCTGCTTTGATAATGGCCGAAATGAAAATTTTAAAATGCGTTTCTTCTCGACTGTTTAAGACATCTTATATTGTAACCTGAATGCACATCCTGTTTGTGCATTTGAACAAGCATGTGCACAACATCTCAAATTATGTCATTTCTGCCACTGTTATCGCTAGTATTAATGCAAATCTCTTCTCCCAAGGATGCAGTAATTTGTGTTCAGTATATTAAACTTTAGACTGGTGTGTTACAGTTTCTTTATCAAATTCCAGACTTTCTTTTTGATTGTTTCCCAATTTCTGTGTTGGAGAACTCCATTCTTTGCTTTACTCTTTGTTATTGCCGCATCACATTCTCTTCGGCCTGGTGTAGTTTTAGTTGTCAAATTGTCTTTAAAGTATTTTTGTATTTCTGCCAATTCTTGAGGAGTCCATTTAACACGAGTTCCATTCTTCTTTATTTTTTTACTTTTTTGTGAGTCTTAACAGTTACTCTCATCATCATCCTCATCCTCAAATTCAAACTCATCACGTACCACTCCTGAAATGGACATAAAATTGATTTCAGAAAAAATAATTTCTTTGGGATGTTATCTGATTTTCTGAAAATCACAATTCTATATAGAATAATAATGTCGGGAGCATGATATGCATTGCAATTTCATAAATCAAGGGCGCATAACTCTGAACATACTTTATTTATTGGGGTTTTACGCCGCTTTCAACAATATTTCAGTTATATCATGGCGACAGTTCACTTATTCATGATCTGTGGGTGAACAAACCAGTACTAGGCTAGAAAAATTGCCTTGCCCAAGGGCACTCCACAATGACCGTAGTGCCGCGACTGGGGATCGAACCCGGGACACCCGGTTTCGAAATCCCCGACGCTAACCACTCGACCACAGTGGTTTCCTCTGAACATACTGGTCCAGACCATAATCGAAACTCATCCGAGTACTTGTGGCCATATACATGTGTTCAGGTTTGATTAAGATTACTTAAGAAATGTTTAAGCTAGAGAGTAAACAACCCACAATGTGGACAGTCTAAGGACAACGGACAAAAGAGCATGCTAAAAGCTGCAAAGCTCAGGTGAGCTATAAACACTGGCCAACACAAAATGGGGTTATTATGCAATTAGCTATAATTTGTGGTTTTCTTTACATCTTGATCAAAAATGATATTAAAACTAAAAAGAAAACATTCGAAAATTGCATTTCTGTCAAATATTCGAACATTCATTCACATCTTGTTATTAATGCAAGTTCACCGATCAAATTTAACATGAGTAAGCAAAACAGTTATATTTGTAAACCTTAAACTAACAGAAAATAATCTGATGAAAAACATATTCAAGACAACTGGTTTATCCTAAACCTTTTTAAAGTATTATAGAATACTGCTTAGCCGGCATTTTCATTATAGCTTATGCAGCAACACAATCACACTGTGTCTGCTATTTTCTCCTTTTGCTTTGATGTCTTTGCTTCCGAGGGATCCACCTTTTAAGATTTTCAGGCTGAAAACATATCCATCAACACATCAATGACCATTGGAAGGAACATAAATCAACCAACAATAAACTCACTTTCGTTTAAATCTGGATTGTAATCAGGGTCATCTCCAAAGTCAGTGTCTCCACTTAGTAATGCTGGAAGGACTTCATTATCATTATCATTATCCACAGCTGGCAGAACTTCTTCACCATTCCCTGTTATATGCATAAGAAAAGTAACATGTCACAATAGTATGAAAGTAAAGTTGAATATTAACATAAAATTAACATTAATACCCATCTTGAATCAATAGTCAGCTCACAGCTGGGCCCGATAGTAGTGTCGGCAGGATGACAGATTGTTTTATCCGACTTCAATTCAGGGGTCCCGAGTTAGAGCCACAGCCCGACTACATTACTTTTGTTGAGACCGAGTGACTGACCATGAAATCATTTTTACAGCCATTCTTGGCCCAACACTGATTCGAGACAGGCAGTGGTCAGTTACTGGCCAAAGTACAAGTAGTACTGCTCTTTCAAAAATTGTGAATCCTGAAAGACCGCTCTAGATGCATCCCTGAAGAAATGACCACAGTACGGCCCAAAATAAAATATAGTTTGTTCCCCTCCAGCTACCTACCCACTCAAAAGTGCCCCTACCCAAAATATTTTATCATGAACATCAAAATAATTTTTTTTTTTTTTTGAAATGTTTGATAATCCTATGACTTTAGTTGCGTTACATTCAAACTAACACAGGCTACTGAGGTTTACAGACTGAAAATTTCATTTTACTGTAAAGTTGCAGTAGACACAGACTGGTTTATATATCACTTCTATATGATTAACATTATACTAATTGTAAATATTTTTCCTACCTACCCATCCTTAAATGGCATGGGTAGCTAGCTGGAGGGGAAACAAAGATATGTTTAAGGTTGGCCTAATAATAGTGTTCATCTAGCTTTTGGTTTACTATCTGATCCTTTGAGATATTGATCTCTGATAAAATCGAATACTGCTTAAGCCTGTGCTATAAGCAGTGTTGCATTTTCCATTACTGCTCATGAACAGACTCTCATCAACTGAGTTTGCAATTTTCACATTTTGCAATGTGTTCAGTGCTTTTGGAGTAATCCCATTCTTTCAGAATGTATTTACTCACCTACAACTGCCGGATCTTCATAGATGCCATCTTCACCAAACACCAGTCCTGAAATAAAAGTATTGTTTTGAGAAAACTGCATACCCAAACAAACCAGAGGCCCCTCAAATGAATATGTAAAAAAGCTTAATTCGACCAAATTATTTCAGTTGCCATGTCAACCAAAAAGAACGCGATATATTTGAACTCCTCAATCAACATTTTTTGTTAAAGTTTTATCAAAATATTTGCAATGCAGTAACATTAAATGCCATTTTTGTTCAATCTTTAGGTTTTGGAGCAAAGGCAATAAAAAGCATTATTTTGAAGAACATTTCTACGTTTTAGCTTCAAAGTTCAATAGCTCATTTTTATTTCCTTCAGTTGACATTACAACTAATGTAAGGAACTTTTTTTCTGTAAAGATTTTGTCTAAATATCTGCAAGAAAAGACCCAAGAAATGCCATTTATAAAAATAATATTAAATAAATTAATGAAATTAATAAAATACATAGCATACCAGGTATCTGAATATTCTCCAACTTCTGCCCAGAATACTTCGCAGTGATATTTAATTCTTGAAGTAGCATTATTTTCGCCATGTCAACTCTTTCGATGATGCCGGATGTCTGTCTGTAGTGAATTTTATGTACGTCTAACGTATGCCCCAAGTGATTTGTTAGCCATGCTTGTTGATTTGGAGAAAGATCAAATACCTACAAAAATTGTTTCAATAAATTCAGTTATACAGTTCAGGGATTGGAAATACTTTGACAGTTAACGGTGCTCAGCTACTCATAGTTCCGGACACAATTCCTATCAAACAATTATATTCCTTACACCTTATAATTGAAATCTGTGTTTATAATCGCTTCTTATTTATTGCAATTATCACGGGGAAAAAATCTTTTTATAATCTGTAACACCTATTATCTATATTTGTGAAACCCACATGCAAGGCGCTTACTAACTTACATGCTAATACAACATAAGCTTATAACCTTGTAGGACATTTTTTAATGTATAAAAGCCATTCTTGGAACACAAAATCACCAAGTCCTGACCATTCGCAATAGTGAGCAATGTAATGAATGTAATACCTGTGACACAGTTGCTGTATACTTTCTCAATGTCACAGAAGTGATCTTCTGTGGTTTTATCAAGGTAGCTTCTTTACATAACATTTTAAGGCTATCATATGCTCTTAAAACACCAGCACCTGAAAATTGAGTACATATTTAAATGATGCAAAAACTTGATTACTCTTGACTACTTCTGTCATATAAACCAAAACACCTGGGCTGGTATGGTCCTCCCTTACTAATCTGATTGCCATTGCCATAAATGATTGTTAAGATTACTGAGGTCCAAGTCAAATACACAACACTTTAAACATAATGAACTCATGTGATGCTTCTTAATTTCATGTATAGACAGGTGTTCTTCAAACTCTACTTACTTGCCAAAAACGGGTTTTTTCTAATTTTAGTAACCGTTACTCCGACCCAAAATGCAAAATTGCAATTTTTATCACAATATTCCATTTCCAACTGGACTCATTGAATATTTTTTGTTATTTTTTAGTAACAGTGACCTTGACCTCAAAGGCTAGTGTCTCCATACAGGTTCTTCATGCACAAGTGTTTGGTCAGATCGTGTCATTCCAAACTTATATGATTCGTGAAAAAAAAAGCTAGAACATATACAAGTAGAGCATTTTTTGTTAAATCATGGGCACACAAGTCTGGACACAATCTGTTCCACAGTCTAATTTTATTAGACAGATTGATTGGCGTTTAATGCTGCTTTCAACAATATTTTAGTCATATCGCAGTAGTCAGCTGATGCACCTTTCCTATGCATGCTTAGACCATCTAATATCTTACAATGTATACTTAATTTACAACTCTCATCACATAAACGTAAAAACTAACCTGTATTTACAAACAAGTACTTGTTTGACAACAGTACATCTGCTGCATATCGCACATCCGCACTGGTTAAATATGCCAAAACTGGCTTCACATCAGGTGGTATAATGATAGGCACACCACGACCATTCTGAAATAGACAAGCTTAAGGATTAATGTACACTCACTGGAAATGGCTATGAAAAGTTTTCCCTCTTAGAAACTTAAAGATCCGTTGTATAGTGTTCACTTTATTCTATTCTGTTCTAAAACATTACTACATACAGGATATCCTGTACTAACAGTCACCTAGATCAAATGGTCACCAGAGCAATGGCAAAAGAAGCCATAATCAGAGGTCAAGTATTTAAATATTAAGCAGTCGCTTCCTTTTATTTCCCTTGGCTGAAAGATTAAGGCAGGTTTCGCTGTATTTTAGTATAAATGTTCTCGCAAATCTGTTTCCCAATTTCTTTTGTCAATACAGTTTTAATAAGAGTATCTTACCTTCCCTCGGACTTCCATAAGATCTTGGGTCTCGAGGAGCTTCAGCTCCAGATCTGACATATCTCCTCTCATAACTTTGTCTAGCTCAGTTGCCGCCCCAGACTGCCTTCGCAAGTAGTCTTTTATTCTGTAAAATTAATTTACAAAGTAAATATTACTGTTTGTAAATAATGACTGTAACTGCCACAAAACGGCCAATAGGTCGCTTCAATGTATTGGCTGCACCCTTATATTTTTAGGAATTTATAAACTAAATTTGTTGTAGGACAGACAGAAAAACAATATCCCCCTCCCCCTGCATCTGATTCAGGGGATAAAATGAAGTATAGGCCACTTTGTTGCATAGGCAGCACCCTAAAAAATGTCACCTTCTTAAACATCAAGGCTGTGGCCTATTGTCGGGAAAATACACTATGAAAACTTTGATCAATCCTATAAACAACGAGAACTGCAGACTAGGCCTGATTGAGACTGTTCATGGGCAGTAATGAAAAGTGCAATAAACCACCACCCCAAGCACCTGCTTAGATTCAAACACTCGGAATCACCTGAAATACTAGAAATATCTGTAGCATATAACTTACAATCAGTATTATTTAAAAATTGTAGATTTTGCTTTCTTGCTTGTTTTAAATTGCACTGAATATACTATTATCATGATTGAATTACTGAAAACAAAATACAAACCTAATAACTTCAATCTCTCCACTTCGTCGCTTGTTGTACATAAGGAGACGTGTCTGAGTTAGAACCTCCGCCCTTCGGTACATCTTTTGACTAGTGTCTGTCAAGTCAAGTTTCTGAATTTCTGTTTTAATATAGGTTTGTAGCTTGAAGAGATCCTCTGGTTCTGGAAGTGATCTTTCTTTGTTGTAGCTTCTTGATAGTAGTGTTGTTGTTGCCATTTTGGTAACTTTTATCGCCCATTCAAACTTCATAAGTTTCATAAAGCCCTTACAATCATCAACTGAGTTGTCATCTTGCATTCTCAAAGCCATTCCCCATTTTGCCCCCACCAGGCGTTTTAAATCATACCCGAGTTTGATAGCTGTCGAAGGGGCCTTCAAGTCTTCTTCGTCGTCGAAGTCTGGGGACGCTGTAAGTAGTGTAGCTCTTACTATGTCATCAAAATACTGAGGTTTTAGGTATTGGTCAAACTGGTACTTCAATACTGTGATGTTCTGTAGATTAATTAGGAGCTTTGCAGCCCCCCTCATGTGCGAGGAGGTGTAGTACTTTCGTTTAAGTCTGTTTCCAATGTTTTTCATCAGCCACAAGTTTCCGAGGCTGACTATCAGCGGATCACCCTGAGCAACTTCAGTGAATATATCGTTAGTCATTATAGAATACACTTCCTTTTTAAGACTTTGACTGGCAAAGGATGATATTTTTCCTGCCAAATCTAATGACAAGATTCTAAGTTCTTTTCTGCCTTTCTTTTCAAAATCTTTCAAAAGACTAGCAGGACAAATCTCTTGATGCCTGACCAGTGAGGATCCATTAACTTTTATCCAAATAAGGCAATTTGGGCATGGCCCATATTCTGAGATATCTAGCTGACCATCTGGTCTACGCCCAATAACTACCTCGCCCTTTCCTTTTTCTAAAACTCTGCAGTTGTTTTCATAATCTCCCAAGTTTCTTAGCATATCCCATTTTGCCCGAACAATTTTGTTTTTAGGTCCATATTTTTCACATGCCTTGAGCACATCTTTCACTTCTTCTTCACTTCTGTGTTTTACCTTTCGGAAGTGTTTGGTTATGTTGGTTTTTATACATATATTTTTATCACTGTTAAAGCAAAATTTGCAGGCATGGACCTGGTTCCAGCATCTTTCATACTTTTTTTTCTTTCCAAATTTATTATAATGCGATTTCTTTATGCTCCTTACATATATTTTTGGATTATTTACATCTCTGTCTTTAAGTACAATGTCATCAATGGATTTCTGGGTTTTACTTTTATCAAGGTTTTCTTCATCTGACAGTTTGTCTTCAGCAACTCTGGTTTTCTTTCTATACTTTGGCAAGGAATGTTTTGATGTGTGAGACTTTCCTTTTACACTTGAAAATTCATCAAAACTTTCTTCACCTGAGGTTTCATCTATAGGGAGTTTGGTTCTCTTTCTATACTTTGGCAAGGAATGTTTTGATGTGGGAGACTTCCCTTTTACACTTGAATATTCATCAAAACTTTCTTCACCTGAGGTTTCATCTTTAGGAAGTTTGGTCCTCTTTCTATACTTTGGCAAGGAATGTTTTGATGTGTGTGACTTCCCTTTTACACTTGAATATTCATCCAAACTTTCTTCATCTGAGGTTTCATCTTTAGGAAGTTTGGTCCTCTTTCTATACTTTGGCAAGGAATGTTTTGATGTGTGGGACTTCCCTTTTACGCTTGAATATTCATCCAAACTTTCCTCACAAGAGGTTTCATCTCTAGGATGTCTGGTTCTCTTTCTATCCATTTTTAAAGAATGTTTTGTTGTGTACAAGCTTCCATTTTCATCTGAACTTTCAGTGTACGAGGTTTCATCTTTTGGATGTCTGGTTTTCTTTCTGTCCTTTTTCAAGGTATGTAGTAATGGGTATAAGTCACTTTTATTGCTTGTACTCTCATCACTGCTTTCAACAAAAGATGTTTCACCATTAGGAGATCTAGCTTTCTTCCGATGCGTCAGAGGCATGTCTGTATGAGGCTCAGGTGTTGTGGCAATCTGCGTCAGAGGCATCTCTGTAGGAGGCTCAGGTGCTGTGGCAATCTGCGTCAGAGGCATCTCTGGAGGAGGCTCAGGTGTTGTGGCAATCTGCGTCAGAGGCATCTCTGTATGAGGCTCAGGTGTTGTGGAAATCTGCGTCAGAGGCATCTCTGTAGGAGGCTCAGGTGTTGTGGCACTCTGCGTCGGAGGCATCTCTGTAGGAGGCTCAGGTGTTGTGGCACTCTGCGTTAAAGGCATCTCTGTAGGAGGCTCAGGTGTTGTGGCAATCTGCGTCAGAGGCATCTCTTTAGGAGGCTCAGGTGTTGTGGCAATCTGCGTCAGAGGCATCTCTGTATGAGGCTCAGGTGTTGTGGCAATCTGCGTCAGAGGCATCTCTGTAGGAGGCTCAGGTGTTGTGGCAATCTGCGTCAGAGACATCTTTGTAGGAGGCTCAGATGTTGTGGCAATCTGCGTCAGAGGCATCTCTGTAGGAGGCTCAGGTGTTGTGGCAATCTGCGTCAGAGACATCTCTGTAGGAGGCTCAGATGTTGTGGCAATCTGCGTCAGAGGCATCTTTGTAGGAGGCTCAGGTGTTGTGGCAATCTGGGTCAGAGGCATCTCTGTAGGAGGCTCAGGTGTTGTAGCACTCTGCGTCAGAGGCATCTCTGTAGGATGTTGCAGTGCAGTGGCTATCTCTGCGAGAGGTATCTCTATAGGGGGCTCCGGTGTTCTTGCATTCTCTGTGGGAGGCTGGGGTGCAGTGGCAATCTCTGTTGAAATCGGAAGTGCAGTGATAATCTCTGCGGGAGGCTCGGGTGCAGTGGCCAACTCTGTAGAAGATGATGAGGCCATCTCTTTGGGAGGCAGTAGTGTAGAGGCCTTCTCGAGCCTTACGATTTCTGAAAATGCAATAATTTAGTAGTGTTCTACCCGTGCAAATTTCTAAAAGAGCTTTCTGATAAGTGGTTACCAAGATGTTAGCATCTGAACAACTTGCATAAACAAATCTGAAAGAAGGGGATCCTTTGATAGAACTGAAAACAAATGCAAACAGTGAAAACTTGGTTTGATCAAGTGTTCATGGACAGTAACTTTACAGCAAGTCTAAACTGAGTATCTTCATTAATGAACCAAGATACTGGACTACAATGTTTTGGGCATTTTGTCCATATCTTTATTTAATACATTATTAGACAGCCGTTTCCTTTTACCCGACCATTTACCGTTGGGTACTTTTTCTATATCTCTATTTGATGCACAAAATGTTGGTTTGTTTTTTGACGAACATTTGTTGTATAGGATGTCCAGTCATGTGTTCAAAAACTGTATGTTTACCAAATAACACTTTGGAAAGACTATCCAATATCAAATAAATTATCTTTATACTATCTAAAAAAAAAAGACTATCCAATATCAAATAAATTATCTTTATACTATCCAAACAAGACAAAACTTGACATCCTAATATCTGTTAATACCACATACAGCTATTGACAGGCCATCATGTCACACTAGTGCTCGATATAATTTGAATACTGCAGTCAATTATTTAATAATAATTCAGTTGGCATTACTATGGCGAAGAAGTGTGTGAGGTTTCATTTAGTTGTGATATGTAGTTACTGAGATTCTAACTTGATGACAATCGCAAACACTATAATGTTGATTTTTTTTGAAAAAGGCCAAGTACAAAAAGGGCCATAATTTCATCAAAATGAAAGCAAGAGTTATGGGACCTATGTCATTTAGTTGGTATTACTATGGCCACCGCCGCCAGGGTCATGACAATAGCTCTCGTTTTTAGCTCCACTGGCTGAAAGCCAGTCGAGCTTATGTCATGGCGAATTGTCCGTCGTGCGTCCGTGCGTGCGTGCGTGCGTGCGTGTGTGCGTTAACTTTTTCCTTTAAACGACTTCTTCTCCCTAACCACTTGGCCAATTTGGTTGAAACTTCATGGGAAGCATCCTCTCAATGTCCTCTACTAAATTCCTTCAAATTTTTTTGATCCATTCAAATTTTTTTGATCCATTCAAAATTCTGGTTTCCATGGCAACCGAAAGAAAAAAATAGTGAGAACTTAAAAAATCTTCTTCTCCGAAAGTGTCAGGCCGATTTTCAAATAATTTTGTAGAAATGTTCCTTGGGTGACCCTTTATTAGATTCCTTCAAGAAATTTTGATTGGGCGAAAAACATGGCCGCCAGGGGGCGGGGCTTTTTTGCCTTATATAGCTATAGTGAAAACTTAAATAATCTTCTTCTCAAAAAGTGTTCAGCAGATTTTCAAATAATTATGTAGAAATGTTCCGTGGGTGACCCTCTATCAGATTCCTTCAAGCCATGTTGATTGGTAAAAAAACATGGCCGTCACAGGGCGGGGCTATTTTGCCTATATGGCTAAAGAGCAAACTTAAAAAATCTTCTCCTCCAAAAGTGTCAGGCCGATTTTCAAATAATTTTGTAGAAATGTTCCTTGTGTGAACCTTAATTACATTCCTTCAAGAAATGTTGATTGGGCGAAAAACATGGCCGCCAAGGGGCGGGGCTTTTTTGCGTTATATAGCTATAGTGAAAACTTAAAACATCTTCTTCTCCGAAAGTGTTCAGCCGATTTTCAAATAATTTTGTAGAAATGTTCATTGGGTGACCCTCTATCAGATTCCTTCAAGCCATGTTGATTGGTCGAAAAACATGGCCGCCAGAGGGCGGGGCTATTTTGACTTATATGACCATAGTGAAAACTTAAAAAATCTTCTCCTCCGAAAGTGTCAGGCATATTTTCAAATAATTTTGCAGAAACATTCCTTTGGTGACACTCTACAAGATTCCTTTAAGCCATGGTGGTTGGTAAAAAAAATAGCCACCACGGGGCAGGGCTGTTTGGAGATTTTATTTTTGCCTTATGGCCGTGGAGCGATACTGGCCCTCTTGGGCCTCTTGTTTCAAAAGTCGAGCTAAAAAGGATAAATATTCCAATGGAAAAAGTTGCTATTAAGTGTGATGGACAGACAGTGGTCCCAGCACTCATTGTATGCCTATGACAAAAATATAACTTACCAAGTGCCCACTCTACATCATCGACAAATGCCTTCAGGGTTGCTGGTTTCTTTTTCAGCGCAACTGGAAATATATTAAATGACCATTATATTGGCTTCTATGATGACAGTATAGGTGTCACATTAACCCTTTCCCTCATATGACAAATCTGCAGCAGACGACTTTGAACATATTTTGTCAAAACATAGAAAATCTCTATAATTGAATGGATAACCTATGACTGAAAGTGGAAATCATTGTGGCAAAAGGAGAAATTGCGTGTTTTGAGCAATTTCTTATTTTGTCACTATGTTTTTAAATAGCTGTCTGCTAGAGGCGTCAGAAAGTGTCTATATGAGGGAAAGGGTTGAGCTTCACCTTAATAAATATAAAGATCTGATATTATTGCTCAGGTCATGAATTTTGATAAAATTGTAGAGCCAACAATCCCGAGGGACCAGAAAGTATAAGTAGCAACACTAAGATGAAGCACGGGGCTTTACAGAGTTGTTCACACAATGCATGAATACATTATGTGGTAACTATTTTGTTTGCTTAGGCAGGTGCCTCATAGCATTCACATTTCGACTGGCTGGCAAACAGTAAATAACCAGGTTTTTCATGTTTCACGCCAAATCCTGGCATGCTTCAGGACAGTTATAATCTCCTTAACAATTTCTTTTGAATACTCTGAATTCATTTAAATTCCTGGGCATAAAATTTGTGGTTTACGGAGCCAAATGGCATTTTCAGGAGGATGTAGATTTGGGGATTCATAAATGCAGGGGCGGCAAAATATTAAAATTACCTACTCGTCCAGCCTGGCTGAGCAACAAAATTTACTTGTCCGTATAAACTTCATAGTGTTAAGTTCTTGAAAAATTCACTTGTCCGTACCTATTTACGGACAAGCGGAGTAATACTCCAAATTTTTTGTGCCGCCCCTTAAGTGCAATTGGTCAAAATCATTAGGGGTCACTTATCTGTTGCGATTTAATTTCCTGGTTGTTCCTCTATAAAATCCACGAAAATTCTACCACCAAGAATAATAATAATTTCAAAGTGTCTTTAAAACAAAAACAAAAACAGAAACGCAGTTGTTCCGCTCTATGTGATGATTAACGGAAAGATAACGATGTGTATTCAAGTCTTTTATTACTAGTCTTCAACAGCACCGTAAAAAACTGAAACAAAATAAATGCTTCCTTTAATACCTACTCTATCACTCATTTGCTTGTCTTTATATTTGACTTGTAAAGCCTGCACTGGTAAAACAATGAAAACATCGTGGGGAAATGAGGAATTTCCACTGACAGGCAATGTCCCATCCCCCAACGATGCTTTCATTCCTGTTCAAGGATGACATTATCTATATTTATATCCGAAAGAACATTGCAACAACTGAAGATGCTAAGCAACTATGGAATAAAGAGTTCTGAGAAGAAACGGATGCGTCACCAAACAATGTGAAAAAAGGTGCAAATACGTGCACTTTCTTTAATGCTTATAGTATTAATTACTGAAATTATGAATACTGAATTCAAACATTCAAGAGAATGAAATCGTTGCTCAATACGAGCAACGATTTATTTCCTCGAGAAAGCCCAGAAACGCACAGAATGCTTGACGCGAAAAGTCATGACTGTACGCTAAACACTTTGAATACAAAAAATATAAAGATGCAACAATAACAGTATATACATAACATGTAGCTGCAGAGTGCACTGGCTCTATACAAAAATTGTGGAAGTACTTACGCCGTAATACGTCCGGCCTTGCTCCATAATGATCACTGGTTTAGAAATCAGAAAACATGTGACTTTCTTCTTGGTGCGCGAATCAAGAGCGATAACTGCTCCTTGACCATGCCAAAATCAAAGTACTTAAAGTTTATAAAGTAACGATCCAGCACACTCCCAGTCTGATATCCATGATATCATTATATGGATATCACCATCCATTACAAACTGAAATTAATATTAAACTGTCGAAGTACAACATACAGACCGCATAACATGAATGCACTGTGCAAACAACTAATCAATCGCAGACACAATATATGCATGCCATACCCTGCTTAGGGGCTCTTCACATAAGCTTGCCTCCAAAGCCAAAAATGTATAAACTAAGCTCAGTGACTAAGCAAACAAAGTTTAGCACTGAAATATGAAAATGCATGAAAAGAATAGTGAACACATAGGTTTAACAATACTATGAGTACGATGTCATAATGTCGCCAATGATGATTAGAAAAGAATGTTTGTAGAAATTACATCTTGTCAATTATATATTGTCAACAGTCACTCAATAAAAGCACCATTTCTGTTATAGGTCTTGTGTAGGTTACAGTTCTTCCATCTTTCAATATGCGAACTTCTGCTTTCCTTATGTGACCATCTTTTTCACTCTTAATGGCATTTGTGATTACTCCGACACACCAATCACTCCGAGGAAGGTCCTTTTCCTTTAATAGGATAATATCACCATCCCTTAAGTCTGATCTTTCTCTATACCACTTTCGTCTCTTTTGAAGATCCTGAATATAAAACTGTCTCCACTTCTTCCAAAATATGTCAGACAAAACCTGTACATGTTTCCACTGAGCCTTGTACATATCTTTAATATCAACACTTTGACAAAGAATTGGCTCACACTTTGTTTTTTGATTCAACAACATTGATGGACTTAACACAACAGGGTCTGATGGGTCTGTTGATACAGGTACCAAGGGTCTGGAATTTATTATAGCGCAAACTTCCGCCATAAATGTAACAAGGACTTCATGAGTCAGACTCTTGGTCTTATTTTCCTGAAAAATACCATCCAGTACTCTTCGGGTCATGCCTATCATCCTCTCCCAAACCCCACCCATGTGGGAGGAATGGGGCGGATTAAATACCCATGTAATACCAGAATTATGCAAAAAGGTCTTCATCCGACCGCCCTCAACACTGATGGCATCTATATGTAAACTATCAAGAGCCCCAATAAAATTTGTTCCTCTGTCAGAACGAAATTGTTTGACATGACCTCTAAGAGATATGAAGCGTCTCAGTGCATTAATAAAAGAAGAACTACTCATTTCCTCGACAACCTCGATATGTATTGCGCGTGTAGTGAGACAAGTGAAAAGAATGGCCCACCTTTTCGAGTTTGCAACCCCACCCCGAGTCTTTCGCGTAAGTACCTGCCAAGGACCGAACGCATCTAAACCTACAAATGTGAAAGGGGGTCCTGGAGTAAGTCTATCCTGAGGCAAGTCTGCCATTAACTGCGACTCTGTTGCACCACGCAGTTTCCTACATTTTACACAGTGATGAATTGCTGATGAAATCAGTCTTTTTGCTCCAACAATCCAATACCAATTACTTCTAACCGCCCCCTCTGTTAAGAGTCTACCTTGGTGTTTTAATCCCTCATGAAAATATCTTACTAAAAGTTTTGCAATGTAGCATTGTCTTGACAAAATGACAGGGTTTGTCTCCTCTAAAGGGAGAGAACTATTCTGCAAACGCCCCTTAACCCTTATGATTCCATGTTCATCAAGATATGGATTGAGACATAGTATTGAACTCTTCCCAAAAATTGGTTTTCTTTTCCGCAATGATTCAAGCTCATCAGCAAACATGCATGATTGCTCTTGTCTAATGATGAAACTCTCAGCATCATTTTTTAGGGATATCTTTTGACTAGGCTCAGTAGACTGGCTGCCAGACTTGACATTTTGTTCTACAATTTTTTTTCTCTTATACCCTCTCACTACATCTATTAAAAGGGCAAATGCCTTGACCAGTCTACCCCAATCAGAAAATCTTTCAAATCTCTTAACAAATTGTTCAGTAAGAACGGATTTTGCAACTTGCACCCTTATTTCTTTATCCTCTTCAGGCGTTATTAAGGGAAACCATTCTTTTGCACTTTCAACACAATTTTCAAGTAACCTTTTTGGAGCCGAAATCCATTTCTGATCAACTTCATTAAATGAATTGAGACCCCTAGTTCCACAGTCAGCAGGATTATTCTGACTCGACACATAAAACCACTGGTCATACCTTGATACACTCAAGATTCTTTGTACGCGATTACTCACATAATTGTGAAAGCGCCTAGTTCTATTGTTCAAGTAACCTAAGACAACTCGACTGTCTGTATAGAACTGAATCTTACTCATTTTAACATTCAGACTCTCTTTTACCACTTCTACCAATTGAGTAGCTAATAAGCATGCACATAATTCTAAACGTGGGATTGTGTGACCATGAGAAGGGGCTACCTTCGATTTTCCCATGACAAAACCTGCAAGATTTTTCCTGCCCTGGTCTTTGGCAAGTACATAGACAACAGAGGCAATAGCTTTTTCAGACGCATCTGAAAATATGTGAAACTCTATGTCTGACATTTGACTTAGAGACCCTTTGATGTAACACCTAGGGACTTGGACAGCATTGAGGTTTTTCAAACCGTCCTTCCATTTGACCCATTTGTTTTCAATGTCTGGAGAAAGAGATTCATCCCAATCTTTGCCAGAAGCTACAATGTCCCTCAAAATTAATTTTCCATTGAGAATAATTGGGGAAAGGAAACCAAGGGGGTCAAAAATGCTATTTATAGTGGACAAAATACCCCTTTTAGTTACAGGTTTGTCTGCAAGGTCTGACTTGAAAACAAATGCATCCAAGTTTAAATCCCACTCTAGACCAAGACTGCGCTGAGTAGGCAAATCATTAACATCAAAGTCAATACTTTTAAGATCTAACGCTAAATCTTCCTTATCAAAGGCCTTCATGACTTCAGAGTCATTTGAAGCAATTTTGTGGAGACGTAAGCTATTTTTGCTTAAATCTTTTTGGGTTTTCTTAATCAAAGCTACAGCTTGAGATGGGGAAGATTGAGAAGATAAACCATCATCAACATAAAAATCATTATGAATGAATTTCTTAACTTCCTGAACTGAGTTTTCAACGGACTTCCGCAATGCATATGCTGCAACAGCAGGAGAGGGACTGTTACCGAATACATGCCTGCACATTCTGTATTCGATTATAGGTTTGGTGGGGTCATTACCTTCATACCAAAAAAACCTGAGAAAATTCTTATGCTTGTCGGCCACACTGAAACTATAGAACATCTGTTCAATGTCTACAGTCACAGCCACTGCATCCATCCTAAATCTAATTAGGATACTTAACAGATTATTTGTTAAATCTGGTCCCTGCAATAATACAGAATTCAATGATACCCCCTCAAAGGAAGCAGACGAGTCAAATACAACCCTGACTTTACCCGGCTTTTTTGGATGATATACCCCGAAAATGGGCAAATACCAACATTCCTCATCATGGGTCAAAAGAGGGGCTACCTCTGCATGACCATTATCCAAAACATTTGCCATGAAGCTAACAAAATGGTTCATTTTGGTTGGATTCTTCTGTAGACTGAATTGCAGATTTTTAGCTCTATTTAATGCCTGTATTTTGTTATTAGGTAACTTTTGCCTATGCAACTTAAAGGGAAGAGGTGCAACCCAATGGCCATTTTCTTCAGTCATTTCTTGATCCATAATTTTCAAAAAATCCCTATCTTCAATAGAAAGACCTAACTTTTCATCATCTTTTGACTTAAGGAAAAGAGAATCTGACTGACCTAACTTTATTTCCTTAGATGAAATATAATTCACGCACGGTTCAAAAATTGAAACCCGATCGAAGTCCTTATCCATAAGAACATGTGTTTTGAAATTAGTGACTTTCATTTTAGACTCTTTTGATCTTGGATAATGCCTTTTCCCTAAACAAACTTCACCTATTACCACCCAACCAAACATAAGCCTTTGCGCAAAAGGCTGACCCTTAGAACCTGTGATTTGTTCTTGCACCTGGTGTGCTTCTATTAGGTCTCTACCAATTAATAAGGATATTGCTGCATCTGTTAGCGGAGGTATGTAGCTTGCTATACGTCTGAGGTGAGGAAAGTGTTGTGCTACTTCAGGAGTAGGTATTTCTAGACGATTCTGGGGTATGCTGTTACATTCGAGAACTGTTGGTAAGGCAAGTTCATTTGAGCCGTCAGAAGAGGAAACACACAATGAATTATTTACTTTTCTTCCAGTTATATTATGCGTACCTGAACAAGATGCCATCTGATAAGCGATCCTTTCACTTTTGATGTTAAGTTTGTCCAAAAGATCAGACGTGGCTAGACTGCAGTTGCTCTGGTCGTCCACAATAGCGTAAACAGAAACTGCTTTATCTGGTTTGCCATTGGGGTAAACTTTTACAAGAAATGTCTTAGCACATGATCTGCCCTCGAATTCATTCCCACACAATTCAGTACATTTAACGTTAGCAGTTTTTGTAGAATCTTCACCTTGAAAGGATATCTTAGGCTGGAAATTTGAAGAATGTAAAGCTGTAGGATGCCTAAAACTGCTGCATTTATCACATTTCATCTTAACTTCACAGTTTTTTGCATAATGTTTGTCGGAATCACAGCACTTGTAACAAATTTTCTTCTCTTTTATAAATTGTTTTCGTTCCTGGATATCTCTTTTAGAAAACTCTCGACAATCATTCAATGAATGTTTGGATCCAACATGTAAAGGACATTCTAAGCCAAAGGTGTACTGACCTTCTGTAGAGGCATCTACATCCGTTTTCTTCGTACCTGCGCTTACAGGCCTTTGTACCTTTTGATTCTGCTCCCAGCCATAAGACTTTCCTGATTGCTGAACAAAATTCAAACTCGGATCGTTCAATGTTTTACATATCTTTCTTATGAAACTCACAAAAAATTCAAATGTTGGATACATTGTTTGGTAGGTCTCTTTATAGTTAAATGCTCTATCGATCCATTTTCTCTGAACAAAATTTGGAAGTTTCTGAACAATAGGGTTAATGCCAGATGAAGTGTCAAAATAAGACAGTAGAGATGAATAATTTCTATCTTCTTTCAAAGACTGGATTTCACAAAGTAAATCCAAAAGTTCATAAAATTTCTTGTCGTCTTTAACATTCAATGTTGGAAAGCAAGCCAGTTTCTTCTTCAGTAAACTTTCAATGAGTTCTGGTGCACCAAACCTCTCATCCAATCTCTGCCATATAATGAGCAATGCCTTGTCAGGCCTTCCGGCATTTGAGGTGCTGATGCTTAGAGCCTGTCTCTTAGAGTCACTACTTAAGTGGTTAATAAGAATGTCTAATCTTTCCTGAGGATGAAGGCTTATTTCTTTTAAAGTATTGTTGAAAGAAATCTTCCATGCTTGGTATGTAGATGGGTCATCATTAAATGGTTGAAACCTGGACAGCAGGAGCTCTTTTCGCAATAAAAAACTGGTTAAGTCATTATAACAAGAAGTGGGAGGAGGCATACTCTGCTGGTGAACATGATTAGGTGGAATGGAATCAGGGGGAGGGACTATCGCTGTTGTGTGTGGCTCAAGATCAGGTTCCTCTATAAAATTGTCTTTAACAAAACTCTGGGTTCTATTGAAACTGCTTTCATGTTCCTGTGGAGGTTGAAGTTTAACATTGGTTTCTAAATCTGATAGAGTATCGTCTATAGTGTAATAATCATTCTGATATGCGTTGGCTTCTGCTTCAGCCTCTGCACATAGTTTCTGTTCATTCAACATTTCTAAGTCTATTTTTAACAAGGCCTGTTGTTTTTTAAGAAGTGATTCTTTTTCTAAAAACTGGGCTCGAGCTTTTGCTGCTTCTGCCTTTGCCTTAGCTCTTGCAGCCTCCAAACTGGCCATAGATTTGGCTGAACTGAATATTGACAGATTGCTTCTTGTTGAAAATGTTTCATCTCGCTGTACTGGAGAATCCATTGTCTTCAAAATACAAATAGGACGTGGCTTTTTTACTGTTCCGCTCTATGTGATGATTAACGGAAAGATAACGATGTGTATTCAAGTCTTTTATTACTAGTCTTCAACAGCACCGTAAAAAACTGAAACAAAATAAATGCTTCCTTTAATACCTACTCTATCACTCATTTGCTTGTCTTTATATTTGACTTGTAAAGCCTGCACTGGTAAAACAATGAAAACATCGTGGGGAAATGAGGAATTTCCACTGACAGGCAATGTCCCATCCCCCAACGATGCTTTCATTCCTGTTCAAGGATGACATTATCTATATTTATATCCGAAAGAACATTGCAACAACTGAAGATGCTAAGCAACTATGGAATAAAGAGTTCTGAGAAGAAACGGATGCGTCACCAAACAATGTGAAAAAAGGTGCAAATACGTGCACTTTCTTTAATGCTTATAGTATTAATTACTGAAATTATGAATACTGAATTCAAACATTCAAGAGAATGAAATCGTTGCTCAATACGAGCAACGATTTATTTCCTCGAGAAAGCCCAGAAACGCACAGAATGCTTGACGCGAAAAGTCATGACTGTACGCTAAACACTTTGAATACAAAAAATATAAAGATGCAACAATAACAGTATATACATAACATGTAGCTGCAGAGTGCACTGGCTCTATACAAAAATTGTGGAAGTACTTACGCCGTAATACGTCCGGCCTTGCTCCATAATGATCACTGGTTTAGAAATCAGAAAACATGTGACTTTCTTCTTGGTGCGCGAATCAAGAGCGATAACTGCTCCTTGACCATACCAAAATCAAAGTACTTAAAGTTTATAAAGTAACGATCCAGCACAGCAGTGTTCAATCTAGGCCGCCCCATTGCGCCAAAGGCCCCCCTCCGAACATAAATGACGCAGTTACAAATCACAACGAGGCTGAATAGGCGCATGTAATAAATCTGTCCATTGATCATAACAAAACTTGAACAAGAGATGTCGGAGGACAGCGCGCTCGACTATTCCACCGCTTATTTAAGTTACTGAGATAATGGACTCTAATGTAGTTGCATGCAAAACATTAACCACAATTTCTTAGTGAGTGATAATTTGCATTATATGCAGGATAGTGTTATTTAACATGATTATTTTCATAGGTGTGATGGGTAGATAGGGTTGTATAACCTTTCAATGGAATGCATCAAGTAGTTACTAAGATATTGACTCTTAATGTAGTTGCACGCAAACCTTTAACCATAAATTCTAAGTGAAAAAAGGGCAACAATTTGCACCATATACAGGATCGAGTTATCTTAATTGGTTGTGTTTATAGTTGTGCAATTGGGAAAGGTTGTATAAAGTTTCAGTACAATTTTTCAAGTTGTTACTGAGATTACACTCTAAATGTAGTTGCAAAACTTTAACCAGAATTTTAAGTCCAAAAAGGTCCATAACTTGCATAAAATGCTGGATAGAGTAATCATACTTGATTGTTTACATAGATGTGATGGTTGGTAAGGGCTGTATAAAGTTTCAATGCAATGCATCAAGTAGTTAATAAGAGATGGTCTCTTTATGTAGTTGCATGCAGAACTTTAACCAGAATTTCTAAGTCCAAAAAGGCCATAACTTGCATAAAATGCAGGATAGAGTTATTTAACTTGATAATCTACATAGGTGTAATAGTTGGGTAGGGTTGTAGAAAGGTTCAATGCAATGCATCAAGTATATACTGAGATATGGACTCTTAATTTAGTTGCATGCAAAACTTTAACCAGAATTTCTAAGTAAAAAAAGGGCCATAACTTGCCTAAAATGCAGGATAGAGTTATCTTAGATGATAATCTACACAGGTGTGATAGTTGGGTAGGGTTGTAGAAAGTTTCAATGCAATGCATCTAGTAAATACTGAGATATGTACTCTTAATTTAGTTGCATGCAAAACTTTAACCAGAATTTCTAAGTAAAGAAAGGGCCATAACTTGCATAAAATGGAGGATAGAGTTATCTAACTTAATAATCTACATAGGTATGATAGTTGGGTAGGGTTGTATAAAGGTTCAATGCAATGCATCAATTAAATACTGAGATATGGACTCTTACTTTAGTTGCACGCAAAACTTTAACCAGAATTTCTAAGTAAAAAAGGGCCATAACTTGTATAAAATGCAGGATAGAGTTATCTAACTCGATAATCTACATTAGTGTGATAGTTTGGTAGGGTTGTAGAAAGTTGCAATGCAATACATGTAGTATTTAAGAACTTGCATGCAAAACCTTAACCAAAGTGTGACGTGGACGCCGACGCCCGGGTGAGTAGTATAGCTCTCATATTCTTCGAATAGTCAAGCTGAAAATGTCTCGTTCTTTCCTGCTATTTGCAATTATAATCCAAATATTTTTGAAAATCGCATTAAATGTTCCAAACAAATATTTGTTTTGTTGAGCAGCCCAAATCGGCAAATGCCATAAATAAGGTAACTGGATTTCGTAAATCACAATAATTCTGGCACATGCATATAAGCATTCCCTTGCTTCAAGAATAAATGAATGCATATTGTTTTATGGCGCATCGACAGCTAAGATAATTTAGAGCGCAATTAAATTTAATTATTCATGATCCCTGGGTAAACAAACCAGTACTAGGCTAGAAAATGTGCCTTGCCCAAGGGCACTCCACCATGACCGTAGTGCCGCGACTGGGGATCGAACCCGGGACACCCGGTTTTTGCTTTGAGAATGAAATGCAAAGGAAACAGAAGAGAGCTTCTGCGCTTCTTTGACCATCTAACCACCAAACAACCAAAATATATTGATTATCATAGTGCAGAACCATCAAGTAGAACCATGGCCTTGGAAACTGGGACTGCTAGTGCTACTGTACCGGTCCCTGCCACTGAATGTCATAAATTAAGCGGACATTTTGACTAATCATTCTGTTAAGTCCTAACTTAAAATGTTGAATTACTGACTATTTGTCTGCGATATGTAAATACATGTATGCTACATCTTTTTGTAAACTGCTTTTGAAGAAGACTTTGAAGCATTTTGGTCAATATTACATGACCTGGGGAGGACTTGTAGTTTTAAAGGCAACATGTTGTCATTTACTTTATATAATTAATATGTACGGCCCTTTATTTTCTGAATTGCCCCTATATTCTAAATATGTACGGCCACCACTGCTGCAATCCTAGATTGAACACTGGAAACGAACTGACAACATAAAAGGCAAAAGTTCCTGAAAATTCAAAAAACAAACAAAAAAAACCATGCAAATGCTAAATAAATCAAGTTACTTTATTGAATATGAGTTTGCCTCTTTGTTTAAAAATGGTCCAGTACAATTTACCCCAAGTATGTCTTTGGTATAGAAAAGAAAAAGTTTAGCTTTTCTTATGTGTTTGCCATTTGGGCAGTTACATTCAAACAAAAAGCTAAAAAACCTTTTTATACAGTTTAATTGTTCATCGTAGTGCAATACAATGTACACCTTCTTAATTACCAGTTATCATTTTTCCCCCGAAAGAAATTTCATGGACCAAATAATACTACTTTCATATATGTTTAATTTTGCTCACTCGCTCTGGATTTTTTGAAGAATATCCAATGACCAACAAATCAATTTAGTTTGGTCTAATATGCTAAAACTTAAAAGTCAAACAAAACAATTTACAGATTTGGCAGTGATTGACGTCGTTTTGCAAGATAGTACAATTTTTCAAAAAAGCCTTTAAAGCAACAACTAACAAAGAACATCAACTCATTTTTAACTTAACAATGTACCATTGGCTTTGTCCTTAAATCCATCTATGACAATGTCATCAGAAAATAGCAAAAGTTGTGCTAGTGACACACTGAAACTGAAAGGAATTAACAACATGTGATTATACGTAAGAAATAAATATGCAGGGAAAGTAACGAATTTACAAAAGTGTACTTACTATAATAGGGGTCATCTACAGATCATGATCAAGCTGCCTACCAGTTAAGAGAAACCTGGGCCCAAGCATTCTCTAGTTACTGTGACCTTGATCTTTGACCCAAGAGACAACAAGTGTCCATGCTGCCTATCAAGTTTGGGGAACCCATAACGTTCTTTAGTTATTGATCGGAAACTGTTCATCTGTCCCAAGGTCGCTTTGACCGTGACATTTGACCCGAGAAACAATAGGGTTCTATTAATGGTTATGACCAAGCTGCCTACCATGTTTATGAAACCAAGGTCAAAGAGTTCTCTAGTTATTGATCAGAAACCATTCTGTTGTTCAAGTTCACAGTGACCCGGACCTACGACCTAGGGACCCCAAAACAAAATGGATCATCTACTGGTCAGATTTTGCGGACAGACTTTAGTATATCCCCAACAAAAGTGTTGGGGGTTCAGGTATAACAATGGTAATGATCAAAATCTGACCAACGGTTTCTAAGAGTTTTTAAGTTGCTATATAAACATACAAGAGAAAATCTACCCCCACATCCTTTCAGCCGTATTTTCAACTAATCAACATAGCCCGATGGAATTTTGTAGGTCACATTAAAATGCGGCTACATTTAGATCTGTATTTAGAAGCGACTGAGGTAATTAAATGTACTATGATTTAGCATTGGTTAGTAATTTAAGTTTTGGGACTTTGTGAGAACAGTAACTACATGTATTTAATTTGATACTTACAAGGCTTGGTCTGCCCGGCAATAAACCAATGGCTGTGATGTCCAGCTAATGACTTCAACAGGCCATTTCACTTTCTTTGGCAGTCCTGGCAGACAAGACCAATACATCGCTCGCATCTTGCTGTCCATGAATGGCAGCCTGAAAATGCACAAAAGCCATGATAATGGATACACCTTTGGCTCAGATAAGCTTAAACAAGCAAAAGTTCTGTGAAAAAAGTGAAAATTATTTTCTGTATAAATTTAGAAATTTTCACTAGCCAAATTTGAATTTAACCGTCTTTTGCTGTCGTACTGACCATACCATTTCCATACCAAACAATCCTACGGACAGACTACCCAACAGATAAATGGACAATGCACCCAACATACATTTGGACAGTGTATCCAACAGTCATATGGACAAAAAGGACACTAATTCAAATATTAATAATTTTATTAAAACATTTTCCATACCAAACAATCCTATAGACAGACTACCCCAACAGATAAATGGACAGTGTATCCATCAGTCATATGGACAAAAAGGACACTAATACAAATATTTCATTAAAACAATTTCCATACCAAACAATCCTATGGAAAGACTATGACATCCAATAGATAAATGGACAATGCACCCAACATACATTTGGACAGTGTATCCAACAGTCATATGGACAAAAAGGACACTAATTCAAATATTTCTTTAAAACAATTTCCATACCAAACAATCCTATGGACAGACTATCCAACAGATAAATGGACAATGCTCCCAACATACATTTGGACAGTGTATCCAACAGTCATATGGACAAAAAGGACACTAATTCAAATATTAATAATTGTATTAAAACAACTTCCATACCAAACAATCCTATGGACAGACTATCCAACAGATAAATGGACAATGCTCCCAATATACATTTGGACAGTGTATCCAACAGTCATATGGACAAAAAGGACACTTATTCAAATATTTCTTTAAAATAATTTCCATACCAAACAATCCTATGGACAGACTATCCAACAGATAAATGGACAATACACCCAATATACATTTGGACAGTGTATCCAACAGTTGTATGGACAAAAAGGACACCAATTCAAATATTAATAATTTTATTAAAACATTTTCCATACCAAACAATCCTATGGACAGACTACCCCAACAGATAAATGGACAGTGTATCCAACAGTCATATGGACAAAAAGGACACCAATTCAAATATTAATAATTGTATTAAAACATTTTCCATACCAAACAATCCTATGGACAGACTATCCAACAGATAAATGGACAATGCTCCCAATATACATTTGGACAGTGTATCCAACAGTCATATGGACAAAAAGGACACTTATTCAAATATTTCTTTAAAACAATTTCCATACCAAACAATCCTATGGACAGACTATCCAATAGATAAATGGACAATGCACCCAATATACATTTGGACAGTGTATCCAACAGTCATATGGACAAAAAGGACACTAATTCAAATATTAATAATTTTATTAAAACATTTTCCATACCAAACAATCCTATGGACAGACTACCCCAACAGATAAATGGACAGTGTATCCAACAGTCATATGGACAAAAAGAACACTAATTCAAATATTTCTTTAAAACAATTTCCATACCAAACAATCCTATGGACAGACTATCCAACAGATAAATGGACAATGCACCCAATATACATTTGGACAGTGTATCCAACAGTCATATGGACAAAAAGGACACTTATTCAAATATTTCTTTAAAACAATTTCCATACCAAACAATCCTATGGACAGACTATGATATCCAACAGATAAATGGACAATGCACCCAACATACATTTGGACAGTGTATCCAACAGTCATATGGACAAAGACACTAATTCAAATATTAATAATTTTATTAAAACATTTTTCATACCAAACAATCCTATGGACAGACTACCCCAACAGATAAATGGACAGTGTATCCAACAGTCATATGGACAAAAAGAACACTAATTCAAATATTTCTTTAAAACAATTTCCATACCAAACAATCCTATGGACAGACTATGATATCCAATAGATAAATGGACAATACACCCAACATACATTTGGACAGTGTATCCAACAGTCATATGGACAAAAAGAACACTAATTCAAATATTTCTTTAAAACAATTTCCATACCAAACAATCCTATGGACAGACTATGATATCCAATAGATAAATGGACAATACACCCAACATACATTTGGACAGTGTATCCAACAGTTGTATGGACAAAAAGGACACCAATTCAAATATTAATAATTGTATTAAAACATTTTCCATACCAAACAATCCTATGGACAGACTACCCCAACAGATAAATGGACAGTGTATCCATGTCATATGGACAAAAAGGACACTAATACAAATATTTCATTAAAACAATTTCCATACCAAACAATCCTATGGACAGACTATCCAACAGATAAATGGACAATGCAATGTACCCAACATACATTTAGACAGTGTATCCAACAGATAAATGGACAAAAAGGACAATAGCTCAAATATTTCATTAAAACAATTTCCATACCAAATAATCCTATGGACAGACTACCCAACAGATAAATGGACAGTGTATCCAACAGATAAATGGACAAAAAGGACACTAGTTCAAATATTTCATAAAAACAATTTCCATACCAAATAATCCTATGGACAGACTACCCAACAGATCAATGGACTACTTCGGAAAAGTTATAGCATTGGTAAAAGACCAAAATCCAAAAGTTAAATAATTCAGTTCAAATTGAATTTACAAAAGAAAGAAAACCGTTTAATAGCAACAGCATAAATTATATAGTTTCTGAGAAAAGGTCTTGAATGCCTAACTATAAACCAAAGGTTTGACCAAAAAGGGGCACAATTCAGTCAAAATCCATTCCAGAGTTATTGGACTTGACATACAGGGTCATATAATGACCCTTAATAAGTGTGTGAAGTTTCAAAGCAACAGCTTACACAGTGTCTGAGAAAAGGCCTTGCATGCAAAGGTTTGACCAAAATTCTAAGTCCAAAAAGGGGCACAATTCATTCAAAATCCATTCATGAGTTATGGGACTTGACATACAAGGTCATCTAATGACCCTTAATAAGTGTGTGAAGATTCAAAGCAACAGCTTACAGTGTCTGAGAAAAGGCCTTGCACGCAAAGGTTTGACCAAAATTCTAAGTCCAAAAAGGGGCACAATTCAGTAAAAATCCATTCCAGAGTTATGGGACTTGACATACAGGGTCATATAATGACCCTGAATAAGTGTGTAAAATTTCAAAGCAACAGCATACACAGTGTCTGAAAAAAGGCCTTGCACACAAAGGTTTGACCAAGCTGGCAACGCGTACGCCAACGCAGACGCCGGGGGGATTTCATAAACTCCTTTATTTCTTCGAATAGGCGAGCTAAATACTGTATATACGAATTGTGAGCTACGATTTTGCAGCTTATGTACAAGCTACCAAGTATATTAATGGACAATGTATCCAACAAAAACATGGACCCAACATTTCATTAAAACGATTTGCTAACAAACAATCCTATGGACATACTATCCAAGATATAAATGGACAATGTACCCAACATATAACTGGACAGTGAATCAATCCATCAATGATATGGACAAGAAGGACATTTCATAAAAGTAGGCTGTATACCAAACAATCCTATGGACATACTACCTAACATATAAATGGACAATGCAATTCAAGATTTATGGACAAAAGGACACTAATTCCAGTATTTCATAAAAGCAAGTTGCACATGAAATTCGCATCATTTTATTGCTTTATCTAGTTCTGTACCCTGTGTAAATAAAACGGAATACAGTAACTTCGTACCCTAGTTATTTTGTACCCTCTATATTATCAATTCCTTCAAATCTTGTATTACTGTAAAATGCAGGTAGTCATTATAATGGAGAAATTGTTAATAAATGCAAACTTATCTTGAACATTCGTTCCGTCCTAATATTTAATACATCCAACACATTAAATACACAAAACTTCACTTAACGTATTCATTTCAAGTTATAAAAGGTTATATGATGGAATATTAACTACATGATTTTGGCAATTAATATTATTGCATTTGATGTTTGAAGTGTGATAATTAAGAATGCATGCTCCACGTAAACAGTTAAAGTTAAACCCTTATTTTTCATCGGAATAACTTACCAAACTGTGAAAGATGCCTTTTATATCACTTTATTTAATGCACCACATATTCAATTAATTGTATCTTTATTATATCGATTCCTAAGTATTTAAGTCGAGGAGTAATATAAGGTGTACAAAATAACTAGGGTACGAAGTTACTGTCTCCCAATAAAACTAATCAGTAGGAATATATACCTCTGTCTCCAAGGATCAGATAATAAATAAAACACAATCAGACAGAAATTTCACAATAAATATACAGGGTGGGCATCATGGTCCAGGGGTAGAGTGCCGGACTTTGGATCCATAGGTCGGGGCTTGAATCCCACAGGTGGCTAGATCAATATAAGTTGTCAGAACTTGTTTCACAATCAATGTACAATAATTAAGTTTAAACTATAAAACATTTAAACAATAACCACCTGAATGTAAATGGAACATCCCGCTTGTTGCAGAAGAATGCAACCTTTTCAAGAGCATCCAAAGATCCATCAAATATGAAATACTGGATGATTTTCTCTTCATTATAAATGTGTGTATGTAATTTGCAATCCAAATTATTTTTTAGGATAAATGCAAACACTTCGACAACGTTGGAAGATTTCATAAAAATCATGATTTAATATGCAATTTGTTTTCTCATCGAAGGTCCGTATCCCATCTAGCAAATTGAGCACTCATTTCTCGCGACGAAAAAAATAATTAAACTAATTAAAACCAGCACAATAACATTTAAACTCGACAAAATTATTAAAAGAGCTTCGAACGTGTTTTGATCCATTTTCAAAGATGGCTGCCTTCGAAAATTGTCACTAACTACTTGGGTTGTCCATCATAAATTAAGTCTTTGCTTAATTTAGAAGCAGGGAATCGTTAGAAAACACTTAAAGCGATGCAAGTACAGACAATCAGAAATGCGAGGAAGGAACGGCGGAATAATATTTTGCTTATCCGAAATTTAGCCGTCCGAAATTGTAACAAATACAGATGAATTCGCAACCGATAACAAAAAGAATTGTAAAAGCATTCAATATGTTAACAGTTGTTTTACGCTGAAAAAGTACCCAATACATGCTCATTCGTAAAAACAAAATTAAGAACATAGACATACTAACCCAATAAGTATTTCCGTTATTTCACATACCCGCCTTCCTTTAGTCCTGGTATTCCTTTGTACCGTGAGCAAAAATTGCGCGGGCGCGGGAAAATTACGTCACTTGAGCGATAAGGATAACAACAAAAGTACTCCGTAATCACTCAGACGCTTGAATGATGAGAACAAACGCATACGTGATAAAATATATTTGTGGAACCTCGGACAACTACGGACGCTTTCATGGTCATATATTCGTCCAAAATATTGTTGGGTGTAATTTAATAATTGACATACTACTCAACAGATAACGGACACGCCTTTAAACAGATTATTTCGTATACCCAACAAGGGGTACCCAACAAAAGAAAAAGACCCAACAAGGCCCGTTTGCACACACAAAGTACCCAATACATGCTCATTCGTAAACACGAGTCCGTCAGTCCGTCAGTCAGTCCATCTGTCAGTCAGTCAGTCAGTCCGGCAAATCAGTTTTCCGCACTTTTTTTCTACATGCTTTGAGGTATTGAGCTGAAATTTTGTATATGCCTTTGTAATCATGTGTCACAGATCAAGTTCGCGTTTCCTGGGATTTCGTCAATTTTTTAATGAGTTATGCCCCTTTTTGGACTTAGAATATTCGTTTTCCGCACTTTTTTTCTACATGCATTGAGATATTGAGCTGAAATTTTGTATATGGCTTTGTAATCATGTGTCACAGATCAAGTTCGCGTTTCATGGGATTTCGTCAATTTTGTTATGAGTTATGCCCCTTTTTGGACTTAGAATATTAATAAGTCAAAACGTGCAAACCGGTAGGGGATTATGGTATTGCTTGCAATCCTACAGTTACTTGTTATCATCAAAATTAAAATATCAAAATATCAAAATCATAAAAATATCGAAAATAGGTCCTCGTGAATATTCAGTAGTTTACAGTAAAAACCTTGTTACTCTTTGAATAAAGAACGTGGTTCATTTTCTTCTTGTTTGTTTGTTTTCTGAAACTAGAAAACTAAATCAAAACTTATTTCATGAGGAAATAGTACTTTATGCGGATTGTATTTTATGCATTAGAAAATGTTCTTGACAAAATTTCTTTCAATTTAGGTTTGTATATTGCTTTTTGATATCATCTTAGTATTTCTTTTTGATACTGATATTCAAATTGTCTGAGTCAAAGATAATACTGTGAGATATAATATGTGTCAGGGGTTGGGGCGGGGGTATTAATCACCTTTAGTGATAGTTCTAGTTCTTCTTTCTTTCTTTCTTTCTTTCTTTATTAGCTCACCTGATCTTTGCTCAAGGTGAGTTATTGTGATCGCCGTTTGTTCGTCGTGCGTCGTCCGTAGTAACCAGTGTGTCAATTGTGATGAAACTTCACAAAAAGCAGCCTCTCAATGACCGCACCAGATTTCCTTCAAATTTTTGGGATCCATGCAGAATTCTGGTTTCCATGGCAATGAAATGAAAAAAACTTCAAAATTCTTCTACTCCCAAACTGGTTGGCAGATTTTCAAATAATTTTGTATAAATCGAGGGCTTGGCGTGAAAGGGTTGTAACTCAATATTCCTAAATTGTTCAGGAGAGACAAAAAACTTGTTCATTCTTTTATTTTTTGTTGATGGGTATTGTGTTAAGACTATTTCATTCAATTTTGTGAATGCTTTTAACTGAAACTGACAGGAAATAGTAACTTTGCTTAAAAAAGAAGTTATTTGATGAAGACCAAGTTACAACCCTTTCACACTAAAATTCTGAAATCTTCATAAAAAAATCTTGGTGTGAAACGGTTGTATCTGGACTTTTTTCCCCTAGTTCCTGCAAATAAAACGAATATTATTTTAAAATATCTGTTTTAAATGTGTTGTTATCTCATTTTTATATCTTTTACTTTCGTTCATTGTATTTTTGAAGTTATATGGCCAAGTTTTTCATATTTTTTTTTCATATTAAGCAGACTATAGATAGTATTGAATTATGAAATATTATAAATCAATACATAAATACAGGTTATTTAAGATTAAATCTTTCTAACAAGTAATATTCTTTATTTTTAATACTTTTAACAATATTATATTAAGGTATATAATAAATACATTGACTTTTAACATTGCACAACACGAATATTCTGAATAAAACTTTAAAAAAAAAAAGGGATTTAAAACTAATTAATCATAGTTCACAAACATGGAAATCAGTTTTGGAAGCTGTTAGGATCCATGTTACTGTACTCTACATATATTTCATTATCTCAACTATCAGATTGACACACAATACAAATTCAGATGAGCCAGCTTCTGGCAAATCGGCTATTCCGAATTTACATTGCTTGCTGAATCAATTCATGAAGAGTAGGTGAAAGCTTAACAAGTATTACTTTCATGGATGGTAAATCACATCAACTCATTACCATTCAAGTTGGAATCTGCCATGGGGGAGTGGTTAGTGTCTGAGCTGTGATCCCCAGTCGTGGCATGACAGTCATAGTGGAGTGTCCTAGGGCAAGGCACATTTCCTAGCATAGTACTGGTTTTTTTACCCAGGGATCATGCATAAGTGAACTATCACCGTGATATAACTGAAATAATGTTGAAAACGGCGTAAAACCGCAATAAAACAAATAAAACCATCCGAGTTGAAGTGAATTTTAAACAGCTCCAACAATTTTATAATAACAAATACATAAGTTGAGTATAACCAATCTCGGACATAGTGAACTGAAATTATTACACCTATTCCGTAAATATAGGAACTGTTTTAAAATCCTCAACTTACAGCTTCTTTAAAATGTTATCATACAGATAAATGGAACTATAAGCAATGCATAATCATAACAGGTGTCATTGGGTTTATCTGAGCTTAACTGTATTTCAGTGAAAAAGACTTATACTTATCATTTTAAGAACTATAAATTCATTCGTCAATAACACTTTTTTAAAACTTTAAAATGAAACATGCACAGAGCTCTGTAATATTACTCATAAGGTAACAAGATGTAGAACGGATGGTGTACCCTTGGAATGACATTTTTCTGGCATAGAGTCAAAAGATCTACATACTTTGCTCTAGGGATTGGGATAAAATGATCCCTCAATTGTTCTAGTTCAATAGTGGATGGTGTAGGTGTGGTCTGACGAGATTTATGGAAAAGATCACAAGTGAATACTTCTCCATCATAATCTGACTGATAGTTGAACTGATTGGGGGCATACAATACAAATGTCAATATTTTTATTGATCCCCAATATACCTTACTATTCTTAGTGTTCATTTGAAAATTCTTGATTTTCAGGGCAAGACTTTTGAAATTATAATAATCCATTAAGCTCATTTCCGTAACATAGTAAGTTTTTCTTGGTCTCGCACTTCTAACAGTTGCTGCCCACTGTGAGGTTGTATTATTCAGTTTGTGAACGCGATAAAGTCTTCATTTTTTATTGTATCTCCATCAAACTTATACAGTAGTTAGATATCCATAAGAGCTTGGTTCCTTTCGCAAACCAGCCAGATCTGCTCATGCAAGATTGGAGTATAGCCCTTGAAATTGTTAAAATTGCTATAATAGAGCTTGTGAACACAATAGAGGCTCCATTTACTATCTGATCTTCACCAAACTTAAATAGTAGTTAAATATTGATGAGAGCTCGGTTCCTTTCGAAAACCAGCCAGATGTGCCCTTGCATGACTGGATTATGGGCCTTGAAATTATCAAAATTGCTATAATACAGCTTGTGAACATAATGATTAAAAAGAGCCTCCATTTACTATCCGATCTTCACCAAACTTAAATAGTAGTTAAATATTCATGAGAGCTCGGTTCCTTTTTCAAACCAGCCAGATCCGCCCATGCAAGATTGGTTATGGCCCTTGAAATTGTCAAAATTGCTATAATAGAGCTTGTGAACACAATAGAGGCTCCATTTACTATCTGATCTTCACCAAACTTAGATAGTAGTTAAATATTGATGAGAGCTCGGTTCCTTTCGAAAACCAGCCAGATGTGCCCTTGCATGACTGGATTATGGCCCTTAAAATTATCAAAATTGCTATAATACAGCTTGTGAACACAATAGAGCCTCCATTTACTATCCGATCTTCACCAAACTTAAATAGTAGTTAAATATTGATGAGAGCTCGGTTCCTTTTGCAAACCAGCCAGATCCGCCCATGCAAGACTGGATTATGGCCCTTGAAATTGTCAAAATTGCTATAATAGAGCTTGTGAACACATTAGAGGCTCCATTTACTATCTGATCTTCACCAAACTTAGATAGTAGTTAAATATTGATGAGAGCTTGGATTCTTTAGAAAACCAGCCAGATGTACCCTTGCATGACTGGATTATGGCCGTTGAAATTGTCAAAACTGCTATAGTACAGCTTGTGAACATAATAGAGCCGCCATTTACTATCCGATCTTCACCATACATACATGCTCTGGATTGAAAATGACCAACGAACCATCCCAGTAGAGCATAGGCCCTCATGGGCCTCTTGTTAAGTTTTGCTCCAGGAAATAAATGTGATGGACTGTGAGACAAAAAGACAAAGCTGCAACTATTCACTCAGCTCCCTTTAACGAGCATAATAAAATGACAAATATTTGCATTATGCATATTATCATGTTATGATTATGCAAGTCCCAGGCATGAACAAAACTGAACTTTAATCTCATTAAATATTTTCCTTATCAATTAAATTAATCTTTAAATTATTATAAAAGAATAGAATAAGCTGCCTCTAATATTCACAATACTTGGTACTGGTTCTATCCAGGAAGCAAAACTCTAAACACATCTTTCTCATTCAGAATTTAAAAAACAGGTTATAGAGCTAGATCTATTATCTATTTTCAAAATATATTTAATATTTAATTAAAATAAAATTTTAAAGTACAATTGACAAAATTCTTACCAAATAGTAGTACATCTTCCTATTATTCTTCCCAACCCATTCTGTCAGCATTATTATTCAAAGCAGTCATTCATAATGACTGTATACATACATGAAGGTATTATATAAATATGAAGAAAAAATAAATAATTCATAAATTTAATATTTCTGTACATGACATCATGGTTTATGTCATAATCTAAGACTACCTGATTTACATCCCTTAGATTATGTTATCTTTAAATTTTGTTAATTTATGACTGAAGGAAAGAATAGAAATGATAGTTTATTTTTTTATTATAAAATTCAAATAAAAATCATCTTAAAATATTCCTTCTACATTTGAAGGATTGGCACAAAAACTCTCAGATACAACAATTTAATTCACACCAAAAGATTATTAGGATTTTTCAGTGTGAAAGGGTTGTATCTCAAGTTACAACCCTTTCACACTAAAAGATTATTGGGATTTTTCAGTGTGAAAGGGTTGTATCTCAAGTTACAACCCTTTCACACCAAAAGATTATTGGGATTTTTCAGTGTGAAAGGGTTGTATCTCAAGTTACAACCCTTTCACACCAATGGAATCTGACTGTTTGAGATACAACCTTAGGACAAATATTCATTTTTGGGTTTAACTTTTATTATTTTTAGTTATCATTTTTACAGGATGTGTGTATACATAAACTAAACTTGAAAATACAAAAAAGTCATGTTTGACAAATATATGAGTTACAACCGTTTCACACCAAGGCCTCGAAATGTTCCTTGGATGACCCTCTATCAGATTCCTTCAAGCTATGTTGATTGGTCGAAAAACATGGCCGCCGGGGGGGCAGGGCTATTTTGCATTTTATGGCTATAGGGAAAACTTAAAAAATCATCTCCGACGAAAGTGTCATGCCGATTTTCAAATAATTTGTAGAAATGTTCCTTAAGTGACCCTCTATCAGATTCCTTCAAGCCATGTTTATTAGTTGAAAAACATGGTCGGCAGGGCTATTTTGCCTTATATGGCTATAGTGAAAACTTAAAAAATCTTCTTCTCCCAAACTGGTTTGCAGATTTTCAAATAATTTTGTAGAAATGCTCCTTGGATGACCTTCAAGCCGTGTTAATTGGTCGAAAAACATGGCCGCCAGGGAGGCGGGGCTATTTTGCCTTATATGGCTATAGTGAAAACTTAAAAAATTGTCTTCTCCGAAAGTGTCAGGCTGATTTTAAAATAATTTTGTAGAAATGTTCCTCGGGTGACCCTCTCACAGATTCCTTCAATCGAAGTTGATTGGTTGGAAACTATGGCCGCCAGGGGGCGGGGTTTATAAAGCTAAAGTGAAAAAGAAAAAAAATTCAGGTGAGCAATCCAGGGCCATCATGGCCATGGCCCTCTTGTTATAAATCATTATAATGTAATACATCCGTTTATCCAATATCGGTGTGTAATCCTATTGTTCTACTATTCAGGGTGAAGAAAAGCTTGAAGTAATTAGACGCGATGACAACACACATGTGACTAAACTGGAACCAAGGACAAGTCGGGTATAATAGTCATTTTTAGTCTGTTTTTGAAAATCGTTCAACATTTTCTAAAACTTGGTACACATGATCTTAGGAACAATCTGTCTGTACCAAGTCGCATAACACTGGATTTAAAATGAATTTAGGATTGCCCCTTAACCCTTTCCCTCATATGGACGCATTCTGACGCCTCTGCAGCAGACGGCTTTTTGAAAACATAGTGACAAAAGAAGAAATTGCTCACAACGAGCAATTTCTCCTTTTGACACAATGTTTTCCACTTTTAGTAACAAGTTATCCATTCAATTATAGAGATTTTCCATTTTTTGACAAAATATGTTCAAAGTCGTCTGCTGCAGAATCGTCTTATGATGGAAAGGGTTAAATTACCCATATGAATAAACGATATAGAGAAGCGGTGATTGTTCAGTGCTCCGATTGTATGGCACTGCATGGTTTGTGTTATATCATGCAATTACATTGGACATAAAAACAAGCACATGCTCATAAGAGCCGTTCCATGAGAAAACCAACATTATAGACTGCGTAATGTATCAACCCAGATCAGCCTGCACAATCTGCCCAGGCTAATATGGGGCCAACACATTCTGTCTCGGGGGGGGGGGGGGGGGGGGGGGGGAAGAAGAATAGAGAAATTATTCCTGATACAGAAAATCCACGGGAGGGGAAAAGTGTCTGTCTGGGTAATCCTGGGCGGCATGCTTAGGCTGATCCAGCTCGATATTTTACACAGAGTCTACACTGTTGGTTTTCTCATGGAATGGCTCATAAGTATTTTAGTGTATTAGGTCATTTAAAGACAACCCTTTATGCGAGGTAGTCAGATTCAATATAAGTACAGTGGAAGTATTTTGATCTGATTTTAATAAAATTGTAGTATGTGGGAAAGGGTTAAGGATGAAATATATTGAAATGTCACCATTGTCAACATTGTCTTAACAGGCCTTCCTGGCTGGAGGAGGAGCCCCTGGAGGTCAGCCATCCCCACCATCAGGTGGAACCGATCCCTCTAAAGCATTTGAAGCTCTGGCTGCTGTAGATTCCATCCAGAAATAGTTGATATTAGTAATAAGTTTACCATACAAGTCTTGTTTAATTGTTTAACGCTTGACCACATACTGCAATTATGCAGCGGATGCTTTATAAGACATCTAGACAAAAAATATTGAAAATCTCTATAAATGAATATGAATGTATTACTATTGAATATATCAGAAAACATTGTGTCAAAATGCGAAATTGCTTATCATGATCAATTTCTTCATTTGTCACACTGATTTCATAAGTCGTCTGCAAGTTGGAAAGGGTTTTTTCTCTTACATACCTTTAACCCTTGACACATACAGAGGCTTTCTGATGCAATTTCTCATTTTTCCATACAGTTTTCATAACTAGTCAATAAAAAATAGTATTTTCATTAAAAGACATTTTCCTATGAATAGTAAGATTGGTTCAGAGGTGCAGTCTGGCCAGGGTCATCCCTGTTTGTCATACACTCAATAACCCTTTCCCAGACACATTTGTTAACATTGTTGCTATAGGAGAAATTGCTCATAATGAATGAAAATCTGTGCAATACTTATACTTTCATTGTTGAAGATTTGTCACACGTTTTGCCTAGAAATATTCAAACTTGTCTACTTCAAAGACCGCCGTGGCCGAGTGGTTAGCATAAAGTATTTGGAACCAGGCGTCCCAGGTTCCCTAGTATTAGGGCTGTGGTCATGGTGGAGTGCTCATGGGCAAGGCACATTTCCTAGTCTAGAACTGGTTTGTTTACCCAGGAATCTTGAATAAGTGAACTGTTGCCATGATATTTCTGAAATAATGTTGAAAATGGTGTAAGACCCCAACAAAACAAAAGCAGATTTTCAGGCGGAAAATGTTCACCATTTCCCACATAAAACAAATATGCATCAGCCAATTTGGAAATATATAGGCAAAAATGCATAAACTCTCTATTTATAAATGAAAGATATTCTTAATCCCTTCCCTCATAAAGGCACATAGTGATGCCTCTACAGTAGACAACTTTAGAAAACATTGTGGCAAAAGGGGAAATTGCACAAGATGAACAATTTCTCATATTGCTCCAATGTTTTCAACTATATTCAATTTGTATTCTTTTATTAACAGAGATTGTTAGCTCACCTGTGCACAAAGTGCTCAAGGTGAGCTATTGGGATCACCTTTTGTCTGTCATCAATCATGCGTCATCAACAATTTGTTTAATCATCATCTCCTCCTAAACCACTGCATGATTTTGACCAAACCTGGTAGGAATGATCTTTAGGTGATCCTCTTTTAAATTTTGTTCAAAGAAATTAATTCCATTCAAAACTCTGGTTGCCATGTCAACCAAAAATGATTTCTAAAAGTAAAAATTTAAACTATTCTTGTTTGAAACAGAAAGACCTGGAGCTTCGATATTTGGTGTGTAGCATTGTCTAGTGGCCCACTACAAAGATTGTTTCCGCCCTGGGGGTCACCTGTTTTTAGCTCACCTGTGCACGAAGTGCTCAAGGTGAGTTATTGTGATCGCCCTATGTCCGGCGTCCGGCGTCCGTCGTCCGTCAACATTTTCTCCTCTATAACCGGTGGGTCAACTGGGATGAAACTTCACAGAAAGCATCCTCTCAATGTCCTCACCAGAATTCCTTAAAATTTTCGGGATCCATGCAGAATTCTGGTTTCCATGGCAACGAAATGAAAAAACTTCAAAATTCTTAAAAAATCTTCTCCGAAAGTGTCAGGCCGATTTTCAAATAATCTTGTAGAAATGTTCCTCGGGTGACCCTCTATCAGATTCCTTCAAGCCATGTTGATTGGTCGAAAAACATGGCCGCCAGGGGGGGGCGGGGCTATTTTTCCTTATATGGCTATAGTGCAAACTTAAAAAATCTTCTTCTCCAAAAGTGTCAGGCCGATTTTCAAATCAATTTGTAGAAATGTTCCTTGGGTGACCCTCTATCAGATTCCTTCAAGCCATGTTGATTGGTCAAAAACATGGCCGCCAGGGGGCGGGGCTATTTTGCCTTTTATGGTTATAGTGCAAACTTAAAAAATCTTCAACATCTTCTCCTCAGTAACCGGTGGGTCAATTGGGATGAAACTTCACAGAAAGCATCCTCTCAATGACCTCACCAGAATTCCTTCAGATTTTTGGGATCCATGCAGAATTCTGGTTTCCATGGCAACGAAACGAACAAAACTTCAAAATTCTACTTCTCCCTAACTGGTTGGCAGATTTTGAACTTATTTTGTAGAAAAGTTCCTTGGGTGACTCTCTATCAGATTCCTTGAAGCCATGTTGATTGGTCGAAAAACATGGCCGCCAGGGGGGCGGGGCTTTTTTGCCTTATATCGCTATAGTGAAAACTTAAAAAATCTTCTCCTCCAAAAGTGTCAGGCCGATTTTCAAATAATTTTGTAGAAATATTCCTTGGATGACCCGCTATCAGATTCCTTTAAGCCATGTTGATTGGTCGAAAATCATGGCCGCCAGGGGGGGCGGGGCTTTTTTGCCTTATATAGCTATAGTGCAAACTTAAAAAATCTTCTCCTCCAAAAGTGTCGGGCCGATTTTCAAATAATTTTGTAGAAATGTTCCTTGGATGACCCTCTATCAGATTCCTTCAAGCCATGTTGATTGGTCAAAAAACATGGCCGCCAGGGGGCGGGGCTATTTTGCCTTTTATTGCTATAGTGAAAACTTAAAAAATCTTCTCCTTCAAAAGTGTCAGGCCGATTTTCAAATAATTTTGTAGAAATGTTCCTAGGGTGACCCTCTATCAGATTCCTTAAAGCCAAGTTGATTGGTTGGAAACTATGCCCGCCAGATGGCGAGGCTTATATAGCTAAAGTGAAAAAAAAAATCAGGTGAGCGATTCCAGGGCCATCATGGCCCTCTTTTTAGCTCACCTGAGCTTTGCTCAAGGTGAGTTATTGTGATCGCCTTTTGTCCGGCGTCCGTCGTCCGTCGTGCGTCAACTTCTTCTCCTCAGTAACCAGTGGGTCAATTGGGATGAAACTTCACAGAAAGCATCCTCTCAATGACCTCACCAGAATTCCTTCAAATTTTTGGGATCCATGCAAAATTCTGGTTTCCATGGCAACGAAACCGAAAAAACTTCAAAATTCTTCTTCTCCCAAATTGGTTGGCAGATTTTCAAATAATTTTGTAGAAATGTTCCTTGGATGACCCTCTATCAGATTCCTTCAAGCCGTGTTGATTAGTCGAAAAACATGGCCGCCAGGGGGGGGGCGGGGCTATTTTGCCTTATATGGCTATAGTGAAAACTTAAAAAATCTTCTCCTCCGAAAGTGTAAGGCCGATTTTCAAATAATTTTGTAGAAATGTTCCTTGGGTGACCCTCTATCAGATTCCTTCAAGCCATGTTGATTGGTCGAAAAACATGGCCGCCAGGGGGGGGCGGTGCTATTTTGCCTTATATGGCTATGGTGCAAACTTAAAAAATCTTCTCCTCCAAAAGTGTCAGGCCGATTTTCAAATAATTTTGTAGAAATGTTCCTTGGGTGATCCTCTATCAGATTCCTTCAAGCCATGTTGATTGGTCGAAAAACATGGCCACCAGGGGGGGCGGGGCTATTTTGCTTTATATGGCTATAGTGCAAACTTAAAAAATCTTCTCCTCCAAAAGTGTCAGGCCGATTTTCAAATAATTTTGTAGAAATGTTCCTTGGGTGATCCTCTATCAGATTCCTTCAAGCCATGTTGATTGGTCGAAAAACATGGCCACCAGGGGGGGCGGGGCTATTTTGCTTTATATGGCTATAGTGCAAACTTAAAAAATCTTCTCCTCCAAAAGTGTCAGGCCGATTTTCAAATAATTTTGTAGAAATGTTCCTTGGGTGATCCTCTATCAGATTCCTTCAAGCCATGTTGATTGGTCAAAAAACATGGCCGCCAGGGGGCGGGGCTATTTTGCCTTTTATGGCTATAATGAAAACTTAAAAAATCTTCTCCTCCATAAGTGTCAGGCCGATTTTCAAATAATTTTGTAGAAATGTTCCTTGGGTGACCCTCTATCAGATTCCTTCAAGCCATGTTGATTGGTCGAAAAACATGGCCGCCAGGGGGGGGGGGGGGGGGGGCGGGCTATTTTGCCTTATATGGCTATAGTGCAAACTTAAAAAATCTTCTTCTCCAAAAGTGTCGGCCCGATTTTCAAATAATTTTGTAGAAATGTTTTTTGGATGACCCACTTTCAGATTCCTTCAAGCCATGTTGATTGGTCAAAAAACATGGCCGCCAGTAGGCAGGGCTATTTTGCATTATATGGCTATAGTGAAAACTTAAAAAATCTTCTCCTCCAAAAATATCTGGCCGATTTTCAAATAATTTTGTAGAAATGTTCCTAGGGTGACCCTCTATCAGATTCCTTCAAGCCAAGTTGATTGGTCGGAAACTATGGCTGCCAGGGGGCGAGGCTTATATAGCTAAAGTGAAAAAATAAATAAAAAATCAGGTGAGCGATTCAAGGGCCATCATGGCCCTCTTGTTTATTTTTTTTATCATTTATTTCTTCATGATATTTACATGGTTAAACTTTCATATATGCATATAATGCAGAAACATACATAAATTCATACTTTCATGTTGATAAATATCATTGTTTTTTGTTGTTTTTTCTCCCCATGTGTTTTATAGATAATTATACCCCCGATAAACGAAGTTTAGAGGGGGTATATTGGAGTCACCCTGTGGTTGGTCGGTCGGTCGGTCGGTCGGTCCGTTGGTCCGTTGCGATTTTCCTTGTCCGGAGCATAACTTTAAAACTAATTGTTGGAATTTAATAAAACTTCATAGGATGATACAACACATTGAGAGGAAGTGCAGTGTACAGGAACCATAACTCTACTTTACCTAAATACAGAGTTATTGCCCTTTGTTACTTTTTCTTGTCCGGAGAATTACTTAATAACTAACAGATGGAATCTAATAAAACTACATACAATGGTAGAGCATAATGAAAGGAAGTGCAGTATACAAGAACCATAACTCTAATTTACATAATTACAGAGTTATTGCCCTTTGTTACTTTTTCTTATTCGTAGAGTCTTGTCCGGAGCATAACTTTAAAACAAATTGTTGGAATTTAATAAAACTTCATAGGATGATACAACACATTGAGAGGAAGTGCTGTGTACAGGAACCATAACTCTATTTTATCTAAATACAGAGTTATTGCCCTTTGTTACTTTTTCTTGTCCGGAGAATTACTTAATAACTAACATGGAATCTAATAAGACTGCATACAATGGTAGAGCATAATCAGAGGAAGTGCAGTGTACAAGAACCATAACTCTAATTTACATAATTACAGAGTTATTGCCCTTTGTTACTTTTTCTTGTTCGTAGAGTCTTGTCTGGAGCATAACTTTAAAACTAATTGTTGGAATTTAATAAAACTTCATAGAATGATACAACACATTGAGAGGAAGTGCGGTGTACAGGAACCATAACTCTATTTTATCTAAATACAGAGTTATTGCCCTTTGTTACTTTTTCTTGTCCGGAGAATTACTTAATAACTAACATATGGAATCTAATAAGACTGCATACAATGGTAGAGCATAATCAGAGGAAGTGCAGTGTACAAGAACCATAACTCTAATTTACATAATTACAGAGTTATTGCTCTTTGTTACTTTTTCTTATTCGTAGAGTCTTGTCCGGAGCATAACTTTAAAACTAATTGTTGGAATTTAATAAAACTTCATAGGATGATACAACACATTGAGAGGAAGTGCGGTGTACAGGAACCATAACTCTATTTTACCTAAATACAGAGTAATTGCCCTTTGTTACTTTTTCTTGTCCGGAGAATTACTTAATAATTAACAGATGGAATCTAATAAAACTACATACAATGGTAGAGCATAATCAGAGGAAGTGCAGTGTACAAGAACCATAACTCTACTTTACATAATTACAGAGTTATTGCCCTTTGTTACCTTTTCTTGTTCGTAGAGTCTTGTCCGGAGCATAACTTTAAAACTAATTGTTGGAATTTAATAAAACTTCATAGGATGATACAACAAATTGAGAGGAAGTGCGGTGTACAGGAACCATAACTCTATTTTATCTAAATACAGAGTTATTGCCCTTTGTTACTTTTTTTTGTCCGGAGAATTACTTAATAACTAACAGATAGAATCTAATAAAACTACATACAATGGTAGAGCATAATCAGAGGAAGTGCAGTGTACAAAAACCATAACTCTAATTTACATAATTACAGAGTTATTGCCCTTTGTTACGTTTTCTTGTTCGTAGAGTCTTGTCCGGAGCATAACTTTAAAACAAATTGTTGGAATTTATTAAAACTTCATAGGATGATACAACACATTGAGAGGAAGTGCGGTGTACAGGAACCATAACTCTATTTTATCTAAATACAGAGTTATTGCCCTTTGTTACTTTTTCTTGTCCAGAGAATTACTTAATAACTAACTGGTGGAATCTAATAAAACTGCATACAATGGTAGAGCATAATGAGAGGAAGTGCAGTGTACAAGAACCATAACTCTTATTTACCTAAATACAGATTAATTGCCCTTTGTTACTTTTTCTTGTCCGGAGAATTATTTAATAACTAACAGATGGAATCTAATAAAACTACATACAACGGTAGAGCATAATCAGAGGAAGTGCAGTGTACAAGAACCATAACTCTAATTTACATATCCAAAAATGAACAAAACAAGAATAACCCGATCCATAACATTGTCCTTTTAAGGTGGGGTTTCTAAATATTTCACAACTTTTCCTATCAGGGCGGCGTTCGGGGGTATTAATCACATTCAGTGATAGTTCTAGTTTGAATTATTTAAAATAAAAGACTTAATAAAGAAACCAAGAAAAATAGGGGATAAAGATGGAAACGAAATAAGAAAACGCGAACACTCTTGCCAATTCACATACGTTAATTATGTAGAATATTTTAGTATTCCAAAAAAATGATCCAGGTATCTATAAAAGTTTGGATTCTATCGTTATTAAGAGCAATTTGTTTTTCCAGAACTAGTCTGTGTTCAAAATAACGGATGAAATGATTAAATATTGGTTGTTTTTAGCTCACCTGTGCACGAAGTGCTCAGGGTGAGTTATTGTGATCGCCCTATGTCCGGCGTCCGTCGTCCGTCGTCCGTCGTCCGTCAACATTTTCTCCTCTGTAACCGGTGGGTCAACTGGGATGAAACTTCACAGAAAGCATCCTCTCAGTGTCCTCACCAGAATTCCTTAAAATTTTTGGGATCCATGCAGAATTCTGGTTTCCATGGCAACGAAATGAAAAAAACTTCAAAATTCTTAAAAAATCTTCTCCTCCGAAAGTGTCAGGCCGATTTTCAAACTATTTTGTAGAAATGATCCTTGGGTGACCCTCTATCAGATTCCTTCAAGCCATGTTGATTGGTCGAAAAACATGGCCGCCAGGGGGCGGGGCTATTTTGCCTTTTATGGCTATAGTGCAAACTTAAAAAATCTTCTCCTCCAAAAGTGTCAGGCCGATTTTCAAATAATTTTGTAGAAATGTTCCTTGGGTGACCCTCTATCAGATTCCTTCAAGCCATGTTGATTGGTTGAAAAACATGGCCGCCAGGGGGCGGGGCTATTTTGCCTTTTATGGTTATAGTGAAAACTTAAAAAATCTTCAACATCTTCTCCTCAGTAACCAGTGGGTCAATTGGGATGAAACTTCACAGAAAGCATCCTCTCAATGACCTCACCAGAATTCCTTCAATTTATTGGGATCCATGCAGAATTCTGGTTTCCATGGCAACGAAACGAAAAAAACTTCAAAATTCTTCTCCTCCCAAATTGGTTGGCAGATTTTGAACTTATTTTGTAGAAATGTTCCTTGGGTGACTCTCTATCAGATTCCTTGAAGCCATGTTGATTGGTCGAAAAACATGGCCGCCAGGGGGGGGCGGGGCTTTTTTGCCTTATACGGCTATAGTGAAAACTTAAAATATCTTCTCCTCCAAAAGTGTCAGGCTGATTTTCAAATAATTTTGTAGAAATGTTCCTTGGATGACCCTCTATCAGATTCCTTTAAGCCATGTTGATTGGTCAAAAATTATGGCCGCCAGGGGGGGCGGGGCTATTTTGCCTTATATAGCTATAGTGCAAACTTAAAAAATCTTCTTCTCCAAAAGTGTCAGGCCGATTTTCAAATAATTTTGTAGAAATGTTCCTTGGATGACCCTCTATCAGATTCCTTCAAGCCATGTTGATTGGTCAAAAAACATGGCCACAAGGGGTCGGGGCTATTTTGCCTTTTATGGCTATAGTGAAAACTTAAAAAATCTTCTCCTCCAAAAGTGTCAGGCCGATTTTCAAATAATTTTGTAGAAATGTTCCTAGGGTGACCCTCCATCAGATTCCTTCAAGCCAAGTCGATTGGTCGGAAACTATGTCCGCCAGATGGCGGGGCTTATATAGCTAAAGTGAAAAAAAAATCAGGTGAGCGATTCCAGGGCCAGCATGGCCCTCTTGTTGTTTATATTTCATACTAAATATAAAATACTTCACAAAAATAATGATGTAGTTTATGCAGACGCCTTGGTTATTGTTTAGTGGTAGACCAAACAGAATAATTTGCAACGTAAATTGTATTGGTAATTGTTTTTGTTTCATGTAATTTGCAACTTCATACCATAGTGTTGTAGCAAGGGGGCATTCCCAGAATAAGTGTTCTATAGTTTCATAATGCATGCTGCAGAAATCGCATAGGTTTGAGTTTGTTAGTTTCTGTTTATAGAGGAGCGTATTTGTTGGTATAATTCTTGTAATTATTTTATATTGGAAACTTCGTAGGTAGTTGTCATATGTTGTTTGAAATGGGATTATGTTTAATGTTTTCCAGTTAAGTTGTTTTTGAAATATCAATTCCCATTTATTTTGAGACGAATGAATTTGGGTTTTATGTATATTTGTGTTAAGTTGTATATTATACAAGAATTTATTCACATAATTTGATTTTAAGATAATATCATATAGACACGTGTCTCTATTGTATATGATACCTTCATCGATAATTGACTGTTTATAAGTTTTTGATATATGTGAGATTAGTTGAAAGTATTTAAAGAAGTCTTGGTGGCTGATATTGTATAATTGTTTAAATTCTTCGAATGTATAAAATCTGTTCGTTCTATAATCAAATAAGTGTTCTAGAAATGTGACTCCTTTGTTGTGCCATTCTTTATAGTATACTATTCTTTTGTCTATTTTAATATTCTGGTTATTCCATATAATTGATTTTCCAAAGTATTCTTTGTCTGATATCTGTTTAATATCGAACCATGCCTGCATGACATCTAATAGAAATAAATTTGTTTGACATATATATTCAACATCTTTTTTATTCGGCGTACATTGAAACACCAGATTACCTCCATATGGTTTTAGTTGCATTCCTATAAAACTTTTCCAACTGATGTTGTTATTCAAAAGCAGTCGTTTGACCCAACTTGCTTTAATAGATCTTAGGAATAATGTCAAATCAACCATCTTTAATCCACCATTGATATAGCTTTGTTTAAGTTTATTTCTTTTTATTTTATCCGGTTTATTGTTCCAAATAAATTTATACATTTCGGATTCAATTTCCTTTAAAATTTCGTTAGAAGGATTAGGTAGGACTGTAAATGGATAAACAAGTTTAGGCAATGCAAAAGTTTTAATTACTGTTATTTTACCCATTATTGATAATTTCCTTTTTTTCCAGTTATTTATTTCCAGTTTATTTCCAGCCATCATGGCCCTCTTGTACATAGAGATATATAGGGAAAACTTAAAAATATTCTTGTTAAATACTAACTGGAACATAAACATTTCTTTGGTGACCTTCTTAGTCATATTAACTTGACAAAAGACAGACAACATAGGTGTGGGTTCTTTGCTCTGTGGCAGTGAAGCTGACATGGTCCTTTTGTATTGGCTTACCTGACCTCAAAATGAGTTATTGTGGTTGGCATGACAAATTACATTTCATAACTCCTGTGAGCGATCCAGGTCCATGGCCCTCTTCTTGTTCATATGTTTGTCAATATGTTTGCTGCAGATTCTTTGTATGTGGGAAAGGATTAAGGCAGAAGCCTTGAAATTATTATGTCAGTAAAAGTTAAATTAAACTACACGGGACAGTTTTTGTGTCACCTGCGTGACAAATGTTTATATCAATCTTTGTGACGGGTTCACAAAAGGGGGATAATCCAAATATTATGTTATTGCCCCTTTTCTGTCAAAAATTAAAATTTTCTGACAAGGTTCGGCAGGTGACACACGTGCTCCGGGGAGCACTCCATTCTAGTTTTATATGGTGGCTTATATGATACAGATTGAATTTAGACCTTTTTAGCTCTCTAGAGCACAAAGTGCTCAAGGTGAGTTATTGTGATCACCTTTTGTCCGGCGTGCGTCAACATCTTCTCCTCAGTAACCAGTGTGTCAATTGGGATGAAACTTCACAGAAAGCATGCTCTCAATGACCTCACCAGAATTCCTTAAAAATTTGGGATCCATGCAAAATTCTGGTTTCCATGGAAATTAATTGAAAAAACCTTTAAAATTCTTCTTCTACCAAACTGGTTGGAAGATTTTCAAATAATTTTGTAGAAATGTTCCTTGGATGACCCTCTATCAGATTCCTTCGAGCCATGTTGATTGGTCGAAAAACATGGCTGCGAGGGGGCGGAGCTATTTTGCCTTATATGGCTATAGTGAAGAAAAAAAATAATAAGGTGAGCGATCCAGGGCCATCATGGCCCTCTTGTTTATATATGATATTGAGTCACAATCCTCTTGTTTTAGGTCCACTGAAGAGAGAGCACAACTTGCAAAAGATAAGGCGAACAATGCAGAGGCGGAACTGAATGTTTGTCTAGAGAGGATTCAAGAATCGCCAAGAAAATTGCCGAACTTGAGAAATCGGATAATAAAGATAAGCCAAAAGAGGACTTTAAGCCAGCCACACCAAAAAACCCTTAAAGCCCTACAATACAGTAAAGCTTACGCTGAAAACGCATTTTCCGCAATCCCACGATGGACAAAATATTTTTCATCGTGGATGATCACCGCAATTCAAACTCTATGATCAACGCAATACCGCCGACGGGCTAATTTGATCACCGCGATTGACATTTCGTCGATTCGAGCTTCTTATCTATTATGAAATCACCGCGATTCCACTGCGATTTTCATTTGTAAAAATGTTTTACTTTTATAAAAAGTTTATTTTTTTTCGATTATGTACACATACTCGTTTATTGACAAATTGCAATTATTTTATGAACCAACTTGCTATATAATTCATTCCATTTCAGCAAATTATTAAAAAAACAGTGGAAGATTGTGTTTGTTTACGATAAGGTCAAGTTTCTCAATAGAAAATGGCGGACATAGGAGATATGTTTAAGGTTCGGCCATATCGTACATATGATTATCTCACATTTTTTAGTAAGAGAGAACTATTTTTAAATTACAATACATGTATATATGTCTTTGAATTTTGTATATACAGTACATGTAGTTGAATCTCTTAATAAAGGCAGTTTGTTGATTGTTGAGCTTTCCTTATTAACTTAATAAATAAATGATCCAACTGTAATATTGTTGAAAATGACAATTTTTCATTTCAAGTCAATGTGTTGATAAAATTTGTTTGCATCACCTCAATTCTTAAGTAGTTTTATGAGTAAAACATGCCAATTAATGAGACTTCATAATCTCTTTCAATTAAGATAATAGTTCTTTATTTGCAAAGTTTGTTATGGTTTTGTTTTTGTTATTCAGCCGACTTTGAAACAGGTTTCAAAGAAATAATTTATAGGCGATTAAGAATGAACTGTGGTGATTGACAATGGAATTACGTCATTTATTATTGAGATTTAAAGAAAGCTACACATCTTTCAGGCAGAATAAATAAATAAATAATAATAAATAGTAATAATAATAAATTAATTGTTTACACATCAAGTTTAGGGGAACTGTATTGACGAATTTTAATAAATTGAGTTGTTAGGCATATATGCTGCTTTAAAGTTAGCACTGATTTATAATCATTGTCCTCTTCAACAACATTTATTCGTACTGTAATGAAATAAAAATTAAAAATAAAATAAAATCCCAGCAAAACGGCTTAAAAAAACCTTATCTAGTCAAAGGAATGTCACCGCGAATCTGCGATGGTTCTACTGCGATTAACGGTTTTATTAACCCCCTGGGGCTATATTGTTGCGTCCGCGATGGTAAAGAAAATCAAATCGCGGTGATGGGTAGGCTTCCACCTATCTTCGCGGACCAAAATAATTGTTCGCGGACGATGCATTTTCCGCGTGAGCGTACATGTACTGTACCTGCATCAAAAGGTGGGTCAGATGTCGGTAAGGAAGATAGGAAAAAGGCCGATTCTCAGCGTAAAGGAAAACCGAAAGGGAAGAACAAGTAGATAAACTATGTAGAGTACATTTGTTGTAGGTCACAAATAAGCTGGGTCAGGCAAACCGGGATCCTTACAGTGTAAATACAGTCAAACAGGGATCCTTACAATGTAAATACAGTCAAATGGATCCTTACAGTGTAAATACAGTCAAACAGGGATCCTTACAGTGTAAATACAGTCAAACGGGGATCCTGACAGTGTAAATACAGTCAAACAGGGATGCTTACTGTGTAAATACAGTCAAACAAGGATCCTTAGTGTAAACACAGTCAAACAGGGATCATTACTGTGTAAATAGTCAAACAGGGATCCTAACAGTGTAAATACAGTCAAACAGGGATCCTAGCAGTGTAAATACAGTCAAACAGGGATCCTTATAGTGTAAATACAGTCAAACAGGGATCCTTACAGTGTAAATACAGTCAAACAGGGATCCTAACAGTGTAAATACAGCCAAACAGGGATCCTTACAGTGTAGATCCTTACAGTGTAAATACAGTCAAACAGGGATCCTTACAGTGTAGATCCTTACAGTGTAAATACAGTCGAAGCTGTGTTTAAAGACCACCCTTGGGAAGTGAACAAGCTGGTCTTTGTTCACAGATGGTCTTCTATTGCGGGTTCATTTACACAGAAACTGAGTATTTGGGAAACTATTAGCATGGTCGCTTTAGACAGGGAACTGCTATTCCAAGGTGGTCCACAGTTTGGACTGTAATGGAAAATCTGGATGTGATGATTTTTGAGACATACTTTGTTTTTTAATCGCCTACCGTGGCAGAGAGACACATTTAGATCACTTCTTTGTTGTCTGTTCATCCATCTGTTTGTCTGTTTGTGTGACAGGCATATATTGGCAGGTGACACATGTGTACCTTCAAACATTCTTGTGTTGAAAAAAAGAAGACTTAACGATTAATATTTTTTTCTTTACCCAACAATATTTTCAAAATGTGTCTTCTGTGGAAATAGATCAATCCTTTTCCCACATTTTGGTGGTATTTGCAGCAGACGACTTTTGAAAGAGAAATATTGCTGATGATAATCATATTTTTAGCTCCACTGGCAGAAAGCCAGTCGAGCTTATGTCATGGCGACTTGTCCGTCGTGCGTGCATGCATGCGTTAACTTTTTCCTTTAAACAACTTCTCCTCCCTAACCACTTGGCGAATTTGGTTGAAACTTCACAGGAAGCATCCTCTCAATGTCCTCTCCTAAATTCCTTCAATTTTTTTTGATCCATCCAGAATTCTGGTTTCCATGGCAACCGAAAAAAATAAATAGTGAAAACTTAAAAAGTCTTCTTCTCCGAAAGTGTTTGGCCAATTTTCAATTTTTTTTTGTAGAAATGTTCCTTGGGAGACCCTCTATCAGATTTCTTCAAGCCATGTTGATTGGTTGAAAAAACATGGCCGACAGAGGGCGGGGCTATTTTGCCTTATATGGCTATAGTGAAAACTTAAAAAATCTTCTCTGACGAAAGTTTCGGGCTGATTTTCAAATAATTTTGTAGAAATATTCCTAGAGTGACCTGACCCTCTATCAGATTCCTTCAAGCCATGTTGATTGGTCAAAAACATGGCCATCGGGGGTGGGGCTGTTTGGAGATTTAATTTTTGCCTAATGGCCCTCTTGGGCCTCTTGTTTATCAGATGTTTTGAAAGTCGCCTGCTGCAGATGTGTTGTGAGTGGGAGAGGCTCAAGTTATCTGCCAGGAGAAATTTGTTTGTAACAAATAGGTGTTTTTTGTACATATATCATTTGAAGACGTTGGGGAGTTATCAATGTTTTCAAACATATTAAACTCAAAACATCTTTTGCCTGATTCAATTCAAATATGTATTTTTAGCTCTACTGGCCAAAGGCCAGAAGGGCTTATGTCGTGGCGATTCGTCCGTCGTCCGTCCGTCCGTAAACAATTTCTTGTTAACACAATACAGTTTTCACTTTTGATTGTATCTCAACCAAACTTATACAGTAGTTAGATATTCATGAGAGCTCGGTTCCTTTCGAAAACCAGCCATATCCGCCCATGCATGACTGGATTATGGCCCTTGAAATGGTCAAAATTGCTATAAAAGAGCTTGTTAACACGATACAGTCTTCACTTTTGATTGTATCTCAACCAAACTTATACAGTAGTTAGATATCCATGAGAGCTCGGTTCCTTTCGAAAACCAGCCAAAGATCCGCCCATGCATGACTGGATTATGGCCCTTGAAATGGTCAAAATTGCTATAATAGAGCTTGTTAACACGATACAGTCTTTATTTGTTATTGTATCTCAACAAAACTTATACAGTAGTTAGATATCCATGAGAGCTTGATTCCTTTCAAAAACAAGCCAGATCCGCCCCATGCATGACTGAATTATGGCCCTTGAAATTGTCAAAATTGCTATAATAGGGCTTGTTAACATGTTTGATTGTATCTCAATCAAACTTATACAGTAGTTAGATATCCATGAGAGTTTGGTTCATTTCTAAAAAACGGCCAGATCTACCCAAGCATGGCTGGATTATGGCCCTTGAAATTGTCAAAATTGCTATAATACAGCTTGTGAACACAAGAGAGCTTCCATTTACTATCTGATCTTCACCAAACTTAGATGGTATTTGAATATTGATGACATATTGGTTCCTTTTGAAACAAGCCAGATCAATGCCAGAAGAGCATAGGCCCTCGTGGGCCTCTTCTTTTCTAAATACAGGTTTTATTGTGTCACCTGCGTAGCATGGTAGGCACTTAGGGATTACTTATTTTTTTGTCCGGCGTCTGTCCGTCCGTCCGTCTGTCTGTCCGTCACATTTTTTCGTCACGTTTTCAAATAACTTTTTTTCTACTCAAAGGATTGGATTGAAACTTCTGACAAATGTTTATATCAATCTTTGTGATAGGTTCACAAAAGGGGCATAATCCAAATATTTTTATATCGGGAGTTATTGCCCCTTTTCTGTCAAAATCAAAATTTTCTGACAAGGCGCCGGCAGGTGACACACGTGCTCCGGGGAGCACTCCATTCTAGTTTTAAATACTAGATTTCTTGAAAAGGGGTTTTAACCCTTTCCCTCATATAGACGCTTTCTTACGCCTCTGCAGCAGACGGCTTTTTGAAAACAAAGTGACAAAAGTAGAAATTGCTCAAAACAAGCAATTTCTCCTTTTGCCACGATGTTTTTCATTTTTAGCTCCACTGGCTGAAAGCCAGTCGAGCTTATGTCATGGCGAATTGTCCGTCGTGCGTGCGTCTGTGCGTGCGTTAACTTTTTCCTTTAAACGACTTCTTCTCCCTAACCACTTGGTCAATTTGATTGAAACTTCATAGGAAGCATCCTCTCAATGTCCTCTCTTAAATTCCTTCAAATTGTTTTGATCCATCCATAATTCTGATAGTGAAAACTTAAAAAACCTTGGGTGACCCTTTATTAGATTCCTTCAAGAAATATTGATTGGTTGAAAAACATGGCCGCCAGGGGGCGGGGATATTTTGCCTTATATAGCTATAGTGAAAACTTAAAAAATCTTCTTCTCCGAAAGTGTTCAGCTGATTTTCAAATAATTTTGTAGAAATGTTCATTGGGTGACCCTCTATCAGATTCCTTCAAGCCATGTTGATTGGTCTGAAAACATGGCCGCCAGAGGGCGGGGCTATTTTGCCTTATATGACCATAGTGAAAACTTAAAAAATCTTCTTCTCCGAAAGTGTTGAGCAGATTTTCAAATAATTTTGTAGAAATGTACCTTGGATGACCCTCTATCAGATTCCTTCAAGCCATGTTGATTGGTTAAAAAACATGGCCGCCAGAGGGCGGGGCTATTTTGCCTTATATGGCTAAAGAGAAAACTTAAAAAATCTTCTCCTCCAAAAGTGTCAGGCCGATTTTCAAATAATTTTGTAGAAATGTTCCTTGGGTGACCCTTTATTAGATTCCTTCAAGAAATGTTGATTGGTTGAAAAACATGGCCGCCAGGGGGCGGGGCTATTTTGCCTTATATGGCTATAGTGAAAACTTAAAATATCCTCTCCTCCAAAAGTGTCAGGCTGATATTCAAATAATTTTGCAGAAACATTCCTTGGGTGACACTCTACAAGATTCCTTTAAGCCATGGTGGTTGGTCAAAAACATGGCCATCAGGGGGCAGGGCTGTTTGGAGATTTGATTTTTGCCTTATGGCCGTGGAGCGATACTGGCCCACTTGGGCCTCTTGTTTGTTTATCCATTCAATTATAGAGATTTTCTATGTTTTGACTAAATATGTTCAAAATTGTCTGCTGCAGAATTGTCGTATGGGGGAAAGGGTTAAATGAAGCTTGTTAATGTGAGAACAATATCTGCCTTTGAATCAGGAAACTGTTGTCTGTGGGTACTGATTGGAATTAGTATTTAACCCTTTCCCACATACAAAAAATCAGCATCAAACAAATGAAAACATCTAGGCAAAATTATGGGAAATCTCTACAAGGGAAAACTATTTTTGAAAAGAGTTGAACACATTGTGGCGAAAGCAGAAAAAATTGCTTATCATTAAGTTTTCTCCTTATGCCACAAGGTTTTCAAAAATTGACTTTTAAAGTGGCTTAAAACGCGTAAACATGAGGCAAAGGGTTAAATAAAACCTAATTTCAAATCATTTGAGATGGATGCTTATTTTGGCATCTCTGTAGCAGATGACTGTCTGAAAATATCAGCGGAATTGGGGTTGTTAAAAAATTAGCAGATTTTTCCTTTTCCCACAATTCAGAATGTTTTCAACTTTTTATGTCAATATTCCATTACTGATGTAGCAGACTTTATCTTTGCTCCAGACACTTTCAAAGCAAAATATTCTATCACATAAATGGTTGAACTTTTTCTTTGTGCTATCGTAATGTTCCATGTATAAATGATTATTTTCATCAGAATGCCTTTATGGGAAAAATAAAATAAAAATGTGGTTGTTTTATGGTTATGCATTTGTTATGTATTTATGCTGTTGTATTGTCCGTCCTATATTTTACCAGAGTTATTATTTTCTGAATACATTAACAAACCAAATGAGCTGTGATATGATAACTTGATGTATTTCATATACAATTTTAACCCATTTTGTTCATGTGTCCTTCTAAACTTATCATTGGCTCAAATTCTAAACATGCATTACCACTTACTTCATAGTGCTTTGTTTGGATTTATCCCTTTCCCACATACAGCAGATGACTTGAAAACACCTCAACAAAATACTGAAAATCTCTGTAAATGTTATTAAAATTACCGGTATTGAATAAAATTGGAAACAGGATAATGGCAACAGGAGAAATTGTGCATCCTGTACAAATTGTGCATCCTGTACAATTTATCCCTTTGCCAAGTTGGTTTCAAAACTAGTCTGCTGTATAATTTCAAAATGTTGGAAAGGGGGTTAAGCAATCTCTCTCATTTTGTTGATCCCTTGAATAAATGGCTAAATATTGGTTTGGGGATACATATTTCATGATAATTGTAAATCTGTACCCTTTCCCACATACAACAAGCTTTCTCACACCACTACTCCACACAACATTATTTCCAAGCAACTGGCTGCTTTTCCATATAGACTGTTAGTCCATCGGTGAAAGACGAATGACGCTTGTCACAATGACTTTTTTCAAACATTGAAAAGAATGTTGGCCGAGCTGGGATTCTAACTCATAACCCCTGGTTTGATAGCCCCCTGTCGCTACCGACTGAGCTACCGGGCTACCGGGGCTTGCCAGGGTACAAGTAGACATTCATTCAATATTTTAGTCAGATGTGTTTCATAAATGTAATCAGGGTATAAAAAGTGAAATAAATATAAGTTATATATACCAATGGTTGTATTACAAACGGTCGTACAAAATTCAGATTGTTACAACCATTTCGTCTACCTGCAGACGCTATTTAACATATCCGCAGCATATGACCTTTGAAACCATTTTGGCAAAAGGAGAAATTTATTTTTTTCCCCAATGATTTCAACTCTATTGAATTGTTGTTACACAGTTCTTTCATTTCAAGAGATTTTCCATGATTTTGCCCATACACTTTTAAATTAGTCTGCTGCAGATTTGTTGTATGCGGGAAAGGGTTATAGTCTTTAGTCTGTTTCCTGTACCCAGTTTACAGATTAGTGGCATTATTACTGATGCCATTGGAAGATCATTTAAAGTCTTTTAGCGACCAAGTGGAAAACTGGGGAGAGAAAGAAAGAATGTGAATGTTATATCAATAATCTTTTCAAAAAATGATTTCAAAAAAAGTTCTACCCTGTCAATCTGCTCAGACAAGACTTCATATATTGATAGACGGATTTGAAAGAAGAGTAGATGTAGCTATTTAAAAGAAAAATGTATATATTGTTAAGATTTTCGTTATTTGTATCTGTATGTTATTCACAATAAGTATGAACAAAATAAAGAACTCATATGAAATACACAATTGGGAAGTGGCTTCTTTATTAACCCTTTCAAGGGTGAATTTTGAAAAAAATGGACTTGTCCATGTTTGCATTTGGAAGAGGTCATTGCCAATTTGTAGGAATATCAAAAGTTGGGCATCCAAGAGTATGCAGCCTGGCCAGGCTGCGCTGGCTGACCTGGCTCTATACTGCTTGCTTGGATCCAGCAGTCAAAGGGTTAATTCTTTCACTGTCAGATTTCACAAAGTCGACTCTTCCATGTTGAAAATTGGACCACTCCATTTTTTGTCCAACAGGAAATTTGTTAACATTAAATGTCTAAGTGGGAAACAAAGCTGTCATGACTCAATCTGCATTGTTTGAAAAAAGCCTATAATTGTTTTAGACAGCGAAATAGTTACTACAAATGAATGACTGTATGAGACAACAAGTTATGGCCCCTTGATTAGGGAAATTTGTCAAATTGTCTTTGTCTACTCTCGAGATTGAGCAATCCTCGTCCAATTCCCACCAAACTTGAACACATTGTTTACTGGATTTAACTCGACCCAGTTCAATTTCCAGCCAGATTGTTTCATCAAAGTTATTGTCCCGTACCTAGTACCATTTAGCTTCATCTCTCTATAACGTGGGTAAGCATCACTGCAGTGATAACAATGTGTTTTGGAACACTATCTTGGCCTAGTTTGAGTATAAGGCAATTAACCAAGACACTAAAGGTAAGTTCCTACAATTGGTGAAACATTTCTGTATGAGTCTGTCCATGGGAAAGGGTACTACTTTAGCCTGTCTGATCACGATCTACACAAGAATGTTAGAGGTCAACGATTAGCAATTAAATTCCATATAAATAAAGAAGTTTCAGCCCTCAATTGTACTTGTTGGCTCCTGTAGATCAATACCCCTGTGCAGCTCATTTATTTTTAGCTCAGAAGCGGTGAGATCTGAATGACGTAATCTGCCAGTTTTGTAGTGACGTCACTACGCGAGCACCGACAAATGTGTACATTGATTGAAATAAATGTGTCATGTCGATTCAAGCTCTTAGTTGTGGATTTGAAAGTGCAATTATGGATTATTTAACTGTTCATCATGGAAATAAAGTATTAAGTAGTGAAAACGGAGCTTAAAAGTGTTTAACGATGAGTTTATTTGTTATCTTGAGGCGTTTATCAATTAAAATTAGAGATTAAAAAAAGTAGTTCCGAAAATCCGGCTAGTGAGCTATATCGCACGCAAGGCGATATTTTTCAATAGACAAAAAGCATGTTATAGGTTTTCTCAAGTTGGGAAATCTCTATATTTTATCATTGAGTATATAATATAAACATTTCGTCTTGTCGGGAAGACATGTATCTTTGAAACGGTGTATATTTTTTCCAAAATTACAATGCGAAACTTAGTTTTATGACTAAGATTTCTCTGATTTAACTTATCAAATGCCCTGTTTTTTAGGCAACAATGTTTGTTTTATTGGTCGTATGAGAGCTGTCAATTTTAAACATTGCGTCTTGTTGGGAAGACTTATAATGTAACGTGAACGGGGTATATGTTTACATATCACTTCTACGGCCTTGTCGTAGAAGCCGGCTTTTATAGCGACGTTGGTAGAGTGGTTAACCTTGTATTAGAGTTAAGCAACGCTCATCGCGGTTAGTGCCTGGATGGGTGACCCGCGATCGATGGCGTAACGCTGGATTTTTGGGTTGATATCACCATCATCCCCGGACCCCGGTGGTTCCCAGTGATGTTACATAGACGCGGCTTTGGTATACTGCTTGTGTTCAGTTGTGTGACTTCGGGTCGAGGTCAAGAGAAAGGGAGAAATGTACCGGGAACGGGGTATAGATTTTAATATCACTTATACGGCCTTAATTGTCGTAGAAGCCGGCTTTTATACCGACGTTGGTAGAGTGGTTAATCTTGCATTACAGTTAATCAACGTTCATCGCGGTTAGTGCCTGGATGGATGACCCGCGATGGCGTAACGCCGGAACACGTTACAATATCTTTAAAACAGTGTATATTTGTTTAAAAACATTAATTATCAGTCATAGGTTTTATTTCTAAGATTTACTTTTTTCATGTCTATATAAATATTTTTATTCAGAAGCAAATATATGAAATGCACGCATTCTTCTTTTTCTATGGTGAAATGTAAATGAAAGTATAAAAATTGAAAAGATTTAAAAAAAAATTGATATAGCTTGTTTTTCAGATTGTTTGGTGACATACAAGATGTGATATTTGATTTGACATTTACACATTATATAACCAAACCTGAAGTCTCTTTCAACTAAATTTAAGTTCAGAGGAGACTGAAGTTGTATACTTTAAAAAAAACTTAACACTGTACTTATCAGTACTTGTCCGTTGTCCAAACTTTAAACCATTCTCCATGTAGACGCTTTCTGACACCTCTGCAGCAGCAGCTTTTTGAAAACATGGCGACTGAAGAAGAAATTGCTCAAATCGAGCAATACCTTTCAACTCTACTCAATTATAGTACTTTCATTTTAACCCTTCCCCTCATATACTCGCTTTCTGACGCCTCTCCAGTAGATATAGTGTTGAAAACGAGCAAATTTCTCCTTGTGTCACAATGTTTTCCACTTTTGGTCATGGTTATTCAAGACATGACCACGAAACCCGGAGATGCTTTTTTTTATTCCTTATTGCGCTGAGGACACTGATACACACACAAAGTGTCTTCGTCAGAATTATTCTCTAATTCGTCACATGTATATTCTCCCAGTAAAATAGCTAAGTCTAAGTCATCATCACAGGAGAAAAAGTGTCATTGCTTGTACCTGGCCATCTTTAACGATTCAATACTGGTTGTTTAATTATTAAACAAATCATAAAGAAACTTACCTTGATGAGTCATATTGCTGCTTGCAATATCCCTGTATTGTAAAAAATATATCAAAAACACGTGACATACTGTGGTATAGACATGGATTTTAAACTCTCGAGTTAAAATTTGGATAAATATGGAATTTTGGACATTATCCTAACAATTTCTATATTGGTTGGTTTATGAATGTTATATCATCATGCCGACGAAAGGAATTACACCACAAACTGTGAGTTGTAGGACAAACAGGAGTTCTAAAAGAAAAGCTGTATCTCCTTTTCAAGTAAGTGACGTAAACACAGCCATATTGAGCCCGGAATTATCGTGCGCGGGTGTTGTGGACAGTCAAACCAGTTACACTTGTAGTGTGTACAATAACAATCAAGGCACGTCGTGTAAAAGACTCAACCAGTCATCTCCAGAACGCTTTTTATTTTGACTCGCACGCTGGTTATAGATTTGTTTGTTTGGAGTTTAACGCCGCTTTCAACAGCTTTGGTCATATCACGGTGGTCAGTGCACCTACCCATGTTTTCCTGGCTTTCCTACACCAGTACTTACACAACATTCTTTCGAAGCTACTGACTACTTTCTCACATATATCAGAGGTGAGAGGCGATGGAAAAATCGCCTTAAAGAATGTCGCCGCAACCAGGTATCGAACCCGTGACCTCCAGATTACGAGTCAGATACGCTACCAATTGAGCTACCCGGCCGGGCGCTGGTTATAGAAGTACGAACTCGCAAAATATATTTTACAACATCAGTTATATGTTTTTCCCGACTGCGGTTTCTTTACTGTTTGCACAAACTTCGGTATTTTCACCTAAAAATGCTTTTATTTCTTACTGTTTGCACAAACATTCAATTATAATTAAAGTAATTTAATCATTTGACATTTGTAAAACTGCTTTTATTTCTAAAAAACAAACTGTTAGTGCATTTATCGAATTGGACATTTTGGGAAAAGGTATCATTTATTGTTTTTATATCGTACTGAAAACATGGCTTATGCTCAAGTCCAACTAGATTTTGTGAAGAACAATCGCGGTAGAACAATCCAGGAAGTTGAAGCCATCTCCTGTAGCAAGGTAGTGCAGTATGCTACAGGAGGTAAAAGACCGATCAAGAGAAGAAAATACCAGAACATCGACACGCGACTAACCTCCCTAAAGGAACGCCTGTGTGAAGGGTCCATTTGTGCAATTGAGTATGCGGACAGAGCCACATATTGTCTACACTTGTAAAAGTGTCATCGACGAAGTCATAAACAATGTAAAAATCATTGTAAAAATGTTAATTCTGTTAATAATATTCAAAAACTTGCAAAACGAGATTGATGAGTTATACTGAATAGGGTTTTTGTTGTTTGAATGTTATACATATATTATATACAATAGACAACTTGCTATTAAACGTACAATTAATAAATTTTAATAAAATTATTATTTTCTAAATAAGTTTGATTTTATTCCTATGTTATTATATAAAAGAAGACCAAACAGAGTTTATTATCTGATGAAAAACAAAGAAAAGTTAAGAAAATTCGTAACATACAGTTTCATAAAAGAAGTTACGAAGATATTGGAATTTTAAATGAACCGAACTGAAGTGATATCTACGCTCCGGGCAGGGATTATCCGACACCTTACCTGCACTTTTTCCCGATTGTCCTACATCGATTTTTAGCCCAAAAATCAAAATGTGGGACAATCGGGAATGAACCTTCACAGCAAGTAGCGCGACTCCACCATGGGCAAAAGAAATCAAGATCTTAAATGAAACCCTACCCTGCGTCTCTCTTTTCTTTCAGTATATATAAGCTTCTCTAACAATTGTTAAGCAAATCTGTACTTCTCATGTTTATACTATACATGTATATATGTCACATCTTATTTGAATATTTGTATTAAGGCCAGAAGCATATGTAATGCTTCTTGCCAAATAAATTTTGAATTGAATTGAATGTCTTACCGAGTATGATGGCAATAAAATGGTCTGGTGTGCCTGTAAACCTTATTTTCTTGATATATCATTCTCATCTTACTAAATTAGCCAGGCTTAAATAGTCGCAGGTGGGAAGGTGGCTCTTTTATCAGAGACATATAATAATAACAATAATTATATTAATAAACTTTATTTCATAAAAAATACATACATGTCTAAAGCAACATACAGTTTAACACATATAAGCACACGTATTTATATGTCTTTCTTCCATCATTAATTATCTGTTTATTATTTGTTAACGGTCCCTAAACATAAATTTAAACAGTAGATCTTGCTATGTTTACGAGTAATGGTGTATTTGCTCTCGTATGCCATTATTAAACTATCAAAGATAAATAAATAAATATTGACGGGACATGATATAACAAGTATTTTATGTGGGACCAGAGACAATATAAACACATGTGTTTATATGTCTCTGGATAGGAAGATATTATTAATTTCGGAGCAATTACACCATTCCGGCAATGTATTCAGATTTGTCACAGACATCAAGTCATTAACATCAGGAAATGGGGCTAATCTGAAACCTTTCCAACATAAATCAAACATGCTGCGGATGACTTTAACAATGTTGAGGTAAAAAAGGAAAGCCAAAGTTTAATTAATGAATTGAATTTGAATCTTTTTGGCAAAAGGAAAAATTGCTGATCATGATCAAGTGGTCATTTTCTCTTCAGTGTTTTCAGAAGCTGTCTGCTGCATATGCCTCAACAGTTTTAACTTTAAATACCTTTTTATGTCTTTTCTTGGGTGATTTAAAGCAGTATATCAGGTAAATTGTTTAAATAATGATATATGGGGTATTTCTGTTCATCCTACAGAATTGAAATCATTTCCCTCATATAGACAGATAATACGTGTGAATGCTCGTTTCAAAGGCTGGAGCGAAGCAAGGCTATAAGTTACCCGTACGAAGACATAAGAGAATGTGCGTCACTGAAGTAGGAACGTAACTCTGTGCACTATCTTTGTTTGACGAGTGCAGTTAAGCCCGCATAAACAAGTATTAGCCAAGTTAACCCTTTCCCTCATACAGACGCATTCTGACGCCTCTGCAGCAGACGGCTATTGGAAAACATAGTGACAAAAGAAGAAATTGCACAAAACGTGAAATATCTCCTTTTGTCACAGTGTTTTCCACTTTTAGTCATAGGTCATCCATTCAATTATAGAGATTTTCAATTATTTGACAAAATATGTTCAAAGTCGTCTGCTGCAGAATTGTCGTATAAGGTTAACACGATGAAACTTGATTAATGGATTTATAATTTTTAACGAACGACGGTATTTCGGGAAATGACCGGACAGAAATTGGAATGTGACCCAACATTAAGTTTTATTAAATGGGCGACTTTTTTGTGCTGCCGCGCGTCGATTCGGAGCATCTTCAGCGTCATCGGTCAGTCCTCTTGCGTTAGTTAGGGGTTGCGTTAGTTTTCTTACCCCATGTGAAACCGTCTACGAGAAAGGGGGCATCATTTTGTGAATACAAATGTGAATACAGTTATTATTGTGGGAAAAGTATTGAAAACATTGAGAGGAGAGGACAAACTATAGTGACGTTGGGGACAATTGGGAGGTCAGACAGAATTCGCGACGAGGAATGGTGAAATATAATTTCAAACCCACGTGCCTGTATATTTCATGTATGATTTATGTTTGCCAATGACTACGTACTTTGTATGCGTCAACTTTAAGAGAACAAGTGTGATTATTTTGAAATATTTGTCTTTTCAAATAAACATGTAAATCCATAAATAAGGAAGTTTGTAAAATTGGTCTTTAGTTGTTAAAACTCAACTTATAGTCAATTTAAAGGTAACACTTTGTAAGCAATTAATTTAATTTGAAAATCAGTTGAAATCTGTGAAAACTAACTAACTATTAATAATTAATAATTACTGTTTTGTATGTTAGATAATAACTGATATCTTATTCTATTATGTAATAAAATAAAAAATAAAATATTGAAAACATTTTGTCATTATTGTAACTCGGAATACTTAGGAACAATTCTACATGACATGGGAGGTGTTTTAGTTACGGGGTGTTTTGTCCACCCTTTAAAAACATTAGGGGGTGTTTTGTCCGCCTTGTAAAACTGAGCGGGGGTGTTTTGTCCGATTGTGTTCCGGGGATGTTTTGTCCGACTCCCAAATTACTATCATTCAGCTTATCTCGGGTTAATCTCTCAATGTTCCATATTGAGCACCTAATACTATTTCCGCTATCGTCCTAAAGGGTTGTAGGTTCGCGGTTCAACTTTCTGTCAATATATAGACGATGCACCACAAATTGAGCTTCCTGGTTGTTTTCCTGTCCTACTTTCAGTTTGTTCCGTTTTTAGACAACTTCCTGTGGGAATTGCTGGCTTATTCCTTGCAAATATGTCAGTTTATCTGCACTACGTCGCATCCTTTCTCTGTCCGGATAATACACACATTTAGCGACAATGGGGCATATTTTGTCCATATTGAAACCCCCTATCCTGTGGGCTCTATCAGGGACACTATCCCTGGCTCTATGCAGCTTAATGTCCGTTGTGGCATTTTCAATTTTGCATTTTGCTTCGATCAGTGTAAGCAGTTTGTCACTATCTGTTTCAGTTTTCTCCTCCGGGATTCCCCACCCCCAAAAAAAAGATTATCTCTTATACTCCTAGATTTAAGATCTACGAACTCTTTTTCTAATTTTTTTATTGCGATTACGTTGCTGTTGCTCTAGGCTGTTTACTTTTTCCAACAATGTTTCTATCAGTCAGTCAGACGAAATGGTAGTTAGAAAAATCTCCAGAATTTATTTAGATTTACCCTTCGGTGAAATTGTATAGTACTGAACTTCGCTCACGAAAAATAGAACAGTATTGTCAAAAGGTGCGAAATTTATTATCTACTCAATATTTCACGTAAGAAGACATATTATCTATACATGAAGTTAGAACAAAATGGCACACACGTATATCGATATTTGGTAAGAATTTTTTAATTTGAAGTTGTTGAAAGCGATTTGATGTAAGTCAATAAGTAATATTGTGTGAAACCAGTATGGGCCCTGGCCTTTTTCTTGAATAAAGCGATCTAAGCAGAACCGATGGTATGGTTGCATAGAGGAGAATATCTTCTGCAATCAAATGCACAGCAAACTTTGATCGGGCTACTTTTGAACGTTTGCAAGATGGAACAAATGTCAAATACGTACATTTGATATCAATCTAGGTATCACACTGGTGTACTTTCTCCTAAAATAAAACTTAAGCTTTAAACTAACTGTCCCCTTTACTTCATTCTAGGCTAGGCGCACCAAACAGCTGACACGTGAGTATGGCACCCTTTATCTCTGTTATAATGTTGTGTGTGGCTTGCACTTGTTTAAAGGCAAGTGTGAGAGAGATGTTTTTAAAGAGACCCAAGGGAAAGATGCCTGACAAACGGGTGTTTCACCCCAGGGGGCGTTGGGATTTGCCGTGTCGGCAATCGCGTGAGAAGCTGGCCGCCTTTCGGGCGATTGTTGTCGGGATTTTGTCGTGTGTGCATTGTTTTACCTTAAAACTTAACTATGTTTAAACTTAAACTTTTTTACCTTAACACTTAAACTTAAGCTTTAAACTAACTGTCCCCTTTACTTCATTCTAGGCTAGGCGCACCAAACAGCTGACACGTGAGTATGGCACCCTTTATCTCTGTTATAATGTTGTGTGTGGCTTGCACTTGTTTAAAGGCAAGTGTGAGAGAGATGTTTTTAAAGAGACCCAAGGGAAAGATGCCTGACAAACGGGTGTTTCACCCCAGGGGGCGTTGGGATTTGCCGTGTCGGCAATCGCGTGAGAAGCTGGCCGCCTTTCGGGCGATTGTTGTCGGGATTTTGTCGTGTGTGCATTGTTTTACCTTAAAACTTAACTATGTTTAAACTTAAACTTTTTTACCTTAACACTTAAACTTAAGCTTTAAACTAACTGTCCCCTTTACTTCATTCTAGGCTAGGCGCACCAAACAGCTGACACGTGAGTATGGCACCCTTTATCTCTGTTATAATGTTGTGTGTGGCTTGCACTTGTTTAAAGGCAAGTGTGAGAGAGATGTTTTTAAAGAGACCCAAGGGAAAGATGCCTGACAAACGGGTGTTTCACCCCAGGGGGCGTTGGGATTTGCCGTGTCGGCAATCGCGTGAGAAGCTGGCCGCCTTTCGGGCGATTGTTGTCGGGATTTTGTCGTGTGTGCATTGTTTTACCTTAAAACTTAACTATGTTTAAACTTAAACTTTTTTACCTTAACACTTAAACTTAAGCTTTAAACTAACTGTCCCCTTTACTTCATTCTAGGCTAGGCGCACCAAACAGCTGACACGTGAGTATGGCACCCTTTATCTCTGTTATAATGTTGTGTGTGGCTTGCACTTGTTTAAAGGCAAGTGTGAGAGAGATGTTTTTAAAGAGACCCAAGGGAAAGATGCCTGACAAACGGGTGTTTCACCCCAGGGGGCGTTGGGATTTGCCGTGTCGGCAATCGCGTGAGAAGCTGGCCGCCTTTCGGGCGATTGTTGTCGGGATTTTGTCGTGTGTGCATTGTTTTACCTTAAAACTTAACTATGTTTAAACTTAAACTTTTTTACCTTAACACTTAAACTTAAGCTTTAAACTAACTGTCCCCTTTACTTCATTCTAGGCTAGGCGCACCAAACAGCTGACACGTGAGTATGGCACCCTTTATCTCTGTTATAATGTTGTGTGTGGCTTGCACTTGTTTAAAGGCAAGTGTGAGAGAGATGTTTTTAAAGAGACCCAAGGGAAAGATGCCTGACAAACGGGTGTTTCACCCCAGGGGGCGTTGGGATTTGCCGTGTCGGCAATCGCGTGAGAAGCTGGCCGCCTTTCGGGCGATTGTTGTCGGGATTTTGTCGTGTGTGCATTGTTTTACCTTAAAACTTAACTATGTTTAAACTTAAACTTTTTTACCTTAACACTTAAACTTAAGCTTTAAACTAACTGTCCCCTTTACTTCATTCTAGGCTAGGCGCACCAAACAGCTGACACGTGAGTATGGCACCCTTTATCTCTGTTATAATGTTGTGTGTGGCTTGCACTTGTTTAAAGGCAAGTGTGAGAGAGATGTTTTTAAAGAGACCCAAGGGAAAGATGCCTGACAAACGGGTGTTTCACCCCAGGGGGCGTTGGGATTTGCCGTGTCGGCAATCGCGTGAGAAGCTGGCCGCCTTTCGGGCGATTGTTGTCGGGATTTTGTCGTGTGTGCATTGTTTTACCTTAAAACTTAACTATGTTTAAACTTAAACTTTTTTACCTTAACACTTAAACTTAAGCTTTAAACTAACTGTCCCCTTTACTTCATTCTAGGCTAGGCGCACCAAACAGCTGACACGTGAGTATGGCACCCTTTATCTCTGTTATAATGTTGTGTGTGGCTTGCACTTGTTTAAAGGCAAGTGTGAGAGAGATGTTTTTAAAGAGACCCAAGGGAAAGATGCCTGACAAACGGGTGTTTCACCCCAGGGGGCGTTGGGATTTGCCGTGTCGGCAATCGCGTGAGAAGCTGGCCGCCTTTCGGGCGATTGTTGTCGGGATTTTGTCGTGTGTGCATTGTTTTACCTTAAAACTTAACTATGTTTAAACTTAAACTTTTTTACCTTAACACTTAAACTTAAGCTTTAAACTAACTGTCCCCTTTACTTCATTCTAGGCTAGGCGCACCAAACAGCTGACACGTGAGTATGGCACCCTTTATCTCTGTTATAATGTTGTGTGTGGCTTGCACTTGTTTAAAGGCAAGTGTGAGAGAGATGTTTTTAAAGAGACCCAAGGGAAAGATGCCTGACAAACGGGTGTTTCACCCCAGGGGGCGTTGGGATTTGCCGTGTCGGCAATCGCGTGAGAAGCTGGCCGCCTTTCGGGCGATTGTTGTCGGGATTTTGTCGTGTGTGCATTGTTTTACCTTAAAACTTAACTATGTTTAAACTTAAACTTTTTTACCTTAACACTTAAACTTAAGCTTTAAACTAACTGTCCCCTTTACTTCATTCTAGGCTAGGCGCACCAAACAGCTGACACGTGAGTATGGCACCCTTTATCTCTGTTATAATGTTGTGTGTGGCTTGCACTTGTTTAAAGGCAAGTGTGAGAGAGATGTTTTTAAAGAGACCCAAGGGAAAGATGCCTGACAAACGGGTGTTTCACCCCAGGGGGCGTTGGGATTTGCCGTGTCGGCAATCGCGTGAGAAGCTGGCCGCCTTTCGGGCGATTGTTGTCGGGATTTTGTCGTGTGTGCATTGTTTTACCTTAAAACTTAACTATGTTTAAACTTAAACTTTTTTACCTTAACACTTAAACTTAAGCTTTAAACTAACTGTCCCCTTTACTTCATTCTAGGCTAGGCGCACCAAACAGCTGACACGTGAGTATGGCACCCTTTATCTCTGTTATAATGTTGTGTGTGGCTTGCACTTGTTTAAAGGCAAGTGTGAGAGAGATGTTTTTAAAGAGACCCAAGGGAAAGATGCCTGACAAACGGGTGTTTCACCCCAGGGGGCGTTGGGATTTGCCGTGTCGGCAATCGCGTGAGAAGCTGGCCGCCTTTCGGGCGATTGTTGTCGGGATTTTGTCGTGTGTGCATTGTTTTACCTTAAAACTTAACTATGTTTAAACTTAAACTTTTTTACCTTAACACTTAAACTTAAGCTTTAAACTAACTGTCCCCTTTACTTCATTCTAGGCTAGGCGCACCAAACAGCTGACACGTGAGTATGGCACCCTTTATCTCTGTTATAATGTTGTGTGTGGCTTGCACTTGTTTAAAGGCAAGTGTGAGAGAGATGTTTTTAAAGAGACCCAAGGGAAAGATGCCTGACAAACGGGTGTTTCACCCCAGGGGGCGTTGGGATTTGCCGTGTCGGCAATCGCGTGAGAAGCTGGCCGCCTTTCGGGCGATTGTTGTCGGGATTTTGTCGTGTGTGCATTGTTTTACCTTAAAACTTAACTATGTTTAAACTTAAACTTTTTTACCTTAACACTTAAACTTAAGCTTTAAACTAACTGTCCCCTTTACTTCATTCTAGGCTAGGCGCACCAAACAGCTGACACGTGAGTATGGCACCCTTTATCTCTGTTATAATGTTGTGTGTGGCTTGCACTTGTTTAAAGGCAAGTGTGAGAGAGATGTTTTTAAAGAGACCCAAGGGAAAGATGCCTGACAAACGGGTGTTTCACCCCAGGGGGCGTTGGGATTTGCCGTGTCGGCAATCGCGTGAGAAGCTGGCCGCCTTTCGGGCGATTGTTGTCGGGATTTTGTCGTGTGTGCATTGTTTTACCTTAAAACTTAACTATGTTTAAACTTAAACTTTTTTACCTTAACACTTAAACTTAAGCTTTAAACTAACTGTCCCCTTTACTTCATTCTAGGCTAGGCGCACCAAACAGCTGACACGTGAGTATGGCACCCTTTATCTCTGTTATAATGTTGTGTGTGGCTTGCACTTGTTTAAAGGCAAGTGTGAGAGAGATGTTTTTAAAGAGACCCAAGGGAAAGATGCCTGACAAACGGGTGTTTCACCCCAGGGGGCGTTGGGATTTGCCGTGTCGGCAATCGCGTGAGAAGCTGGCCGCCTTTCGGGCGATTGTTGTCGGGATTTTGTCGTGTGTGCATTGTTTTACCTTAAAACTTAACTATGTTTAAACTTAAACTTTTTTACCTTAACACTTAAACTTAAGCTTTAAACTAACTGTCCCCTTTACTTCATTCTAGGCTAGGCGCACCAAACAGCTGACACGTGAGTATGGCACCCTTTATCTCTGTTATAATGTTGTGTGTGGCTTGCACTTGTTTAAAGGCAAGTGTGAGAGAGATGTTTTTAAAGAGACCCAAGGGAAAGATGCCTGACAAACGGGTGTTTCACCCCAGGGGGCGTTGGGATTTGCCGTGTCGGCAATCGCGTGAGAAGCTGGCCGCCTTTCGGGCGATTGTTGTCGGGATTTTGTCGTGTGTGCATTGTTTTACCTTAAAACTTAACTATGTTTAAACTTAAACTTTTTTACCTTAACACTTAAACTTAAGCTTTAAACTAACTGTCCCCTTTACTTCATTCTAGGCTAGGCGCACCAAACAGCTGACACGTGAGTATGGCACCCTTTATCTCTGTTATAATGTTGTGTGTGGCTTGCACTTGTTTAAAGGCAAGTGTGAGAGAGATGTTTTTAAAGAGACCCAAGGGAAAGATGCCTGACAAACGGGTGTTTCACCCCAGGGGGCGTTGGGATTTGCCGTGTCGGCAATCGCGTGAGAAGCTGGCCGCCTTTCGGGCGATTGTTGTCGGGATTTTGTCGTGTGTGCATTGTTTTACCTTAAAACTTAACTATGTTTAAACTTAAACTTTTTTACCTTAACACTTAAACTTAAGCTTTAAACTAACTGTCCCCTTTACTTCATTCTAGGCTAGGCGCACCAAACAGCTGACACGTGAGTATGGCACCCTTTATCTCTGTTATAATGTTGTGTGTGGCTTGCACTTGTTTAAAGGCAAGTGTGAGAGAGATGTTTTTAAAGAGACCCAAGGGAAAGATGCCTGACAAACGGGTGTTTCACCCCAGGGGGCGTTGGGATTTGCCGTGTCGGCAATCGCGTGAGAAGCTGGCCGCCTTTCGGGCGATTGTTGTCGGGATTTTGTCGTGTGTGCATTGTTTTACCTTAAAACTTAACTATGTTTAAACTTAAACTTTTTTACCTTAACACTTAAACTTAAGCTTTAAACTAACTGTCCCCTTTACTTCATTCTAGGCTAGGCGCACCAAACAGCTGACACGTGAGTATGGCACCCTTTATCTCTGTTATAATGTTGTGTGTGGCTTGCACTTGTTTAAAGGCAAGTGTGAGAGAGATGTTTTTAAAGAGACCCAAGGGAAAGATGCCTGACAAACGGGTGTTTCACCCCAGGGGGCGTTGGGATTTGCCGTGTCGGCAATCGCGTGAGAAGCTGGCCGCCTTTCGGGCGATTGTTGTCGGGATTTTGTCGTGTGTGCATTGTTTTACCTTAAAACTTAACTATGTTTAAACTTAAACTTTTTTACCTTAACACTTAAACTTAAGCTTTAAACTAACTGTCCCCTTTACTTCATTCTAGGCTAGGCGCACCAAACAGCTGACACGTGAGTATGGCACCCTTTATCTCTGTTATAATGTTGTGTGTGGCTTGCACTTGTTTAAAGGCAAGTGTGAGAGAGATGTTTTTAAAGAGACCCAAGGGAAAGATGCCTGACAAACGGGTGTTTCACCCCAGGGGGCGTTGGGATTTGCCGTGTCGGCAATCGCGTGAGAAGCTGGCCGCCTTTCGGGCGATTGTTGTCGGGATTTTGTCGTGTGTGCATTGTTTTACCTTAAAACTTAACTATGTTTAAACTTAAACTTTTTTACCTTAACACTTAAACTTAAGCTTTAAACTAACTGTCCCCTTTACTTCATTCTAGGCTAGGCGCACCAAACAGCTGACACGTGAGTATGGCACCCTTTATCTCTGTTATAATGTTGTGTGTGGCTTGCACTTGTTTAAAGGCAAGTGTGAGAGAGATGTTTTTAAAGAGACCCAAGGGAAAGATGCCTGACAAACGGGTGTTTCACCCCAGGGGGCGTTGGGATTTGCCGTGTCGGCAATCGCGTGAGAAGCTGGCCGCCTTTCGGGCGATTGTTGTCGGGATTTTGTCGTGTGTGCATTGTTTTACCTTAAAACTTAACTATGTTTAAACTTAAACTTTTTTACCTTAACACTTAAACTTAAGCTTTAAACTAACTGTCCCCTTTACTTCATTCTAGGCTAGGCGCACCAAACAGCTGACACGTGAGTATGGCACCCTTTATCTCTGTTATAATGTTGTGTGTGGCTTGCACTTGTTTAAAGGCAAGTGTGAGAGAGATGTTTTTAAAGAGACCCAAGGGAAAGATGCCTGACAAACGGGTGTTTCACCCCAGGGGGCGTTGGGATTTGCCGTGTCGGCAATCGCGTGAGAAGCTGGCCGCCTTTCGGGCGATTGTTGTCGGGATTTTGTCGTGTGTGCATTGTTTTACCTTAAAACTTAACTATGTTTAAACTTAAACTTTTTTACCTTAACACTTAAACTTAAGCTTTAAACTAACTGTCCCCTTTACTTCATTCTAGGCTAGGCGCACCAAACAGCTGACACGTGAGTATGGCACCCTTTATCTCTGTTATAATGTTGTGTGTGGCTTGCACTTGTTTAAAGGCAAGTGTGAGAGAGATGTTTTTAAAGAGACCCAAGGGAAAGATGCCTGACAAACGGGTGTTTCACCCCAGGGGGCGTTGGGATTTGCCGTGTCGGCAATCGCGTGAGAAGCTGGCCGCCTTTCGGGCGATTGTTGTCGGGATTTTGTCGTGTGTGCATTGTTTTACCTTAAAACTTAACTATGTTTAAACTTAAACTTTTTTACCTTAACACTTAAACTTAAGCTTTAAACTAACTGTCCCCTTTACTTCATTCTAGGCTAGGCGCACCAAACAGCTGACACGTGAGTATGGCACCCTTTATCTCTGTTATAATGTTGTGTGTGGCTTGCACTTGTTTAAAGGCAAGTGTGAGAGAGATGTTTTTAAAGAGACCCAAGGGAAAGATGCCTGACAAACGGGTGTTTCACCCCAGGGGGCGTTGGGATTTGCCGTGTCGGCAATCGCGTGAGAAGCTGGCCGCCTTTCGGGCGATTGTTGTCGGGATTTTGTCGTGTGTGCATTGTTTTACCTTAAAACTTAACTATGTTTAAACTTAAACTTTTTTACCTTAACACTTAAACTTAAGCTTTAAACTAACTGTCCCCTTTACTTCATTCTAGGCTAGGCGCACCAAACAGCTGACACGTGAGTATGGCACCCTTTATCTCTGTTATAATGTTGTGTGTGGCTTGCACTTGTTTAAAGGCAAGTGTGAGAGAGATGTTTTTAAAGAGACCCAAGGGAAAGATGCCTGACAAACGGGTGTTTCACCCCAGGGGGCGTTGGGATTTGCCGTGTCGGCAATCGCGTGAGAAGCTGGCCGCCTTTCGGGCGATTGTTGTCGGGATTTTGTCGTGTGTGCATTGTTTTACCTTAAAACTTAACTATGTTTAAACTTAAACTTTTTTACCTTAACACTTAAACTTAAGCTTTAAACTAACTGTCCCCTTTACTTCATTCTAGGCTAGGCGCACCAAACAGCTGACACGTGAGTATGGCACCCTTTATCTCTGTTATAATGTTGTGTGTGGCTTGCACTTGTTTAAAGGCAAGTGTGAGAGAGATGTTTTTAAAGAGACCCAAGGGAAAGATGCCTGACAAACGGGTGTTTCACCCCAGGGGGCGTTGGGATTTGCCGTGTCGGCAATCGCGTGAGAAGCTGGCCGCCTTTCGGGCGATTGTTGTCGGGATTTTGTCGTGTGTGCATTGTTTTACCTTAAAACTTAACTATGTTTAAACTTAAACTTTTTTACCTTAACACTTAAACTTAAGCTTTAAACTAACTGTCCCCTTTACTTCATTCTAGGCTAGGCGCACCAAACAGCTGACACGTGAGTATGGCACCCTTTATCTCTGTTATAATGTTGTGTGTGGCTTGCACTTGTTTAAAGGCAAGTGTGAGAGAGATGTTTTTAAAGAGACCCAAGGGAAAGATGCCTGACAAACGGGTGTTTCACCCCAGGGGGCGTTGGGATTTGCCGTGTCGGCAATCGCGTGAGAAGCTGGCCGCCTTTCGGGCGATTGTTGTCGGGATTTTGTCGTGTGTGCATTGTTTTACCTTAAAACTTAACTATGTTTAAACTTAAACTTTTTTACCTTAACACTTAAACTTAAGCTTTAAACTAACTGTCCCCTTTACTTCATTCTAGGCTAGGCGCACCAAACAGCTGACACGTGAGTATGGCACCCTTTATCTCTGTTATAATGTTGTGTGTGGCTTGCACTTGTTTAAAGGCAAGTGTGAGAGAGATGTTTTTAAAGAGACCCAAGGGAAAGATGCCTGACAAACGGGTGTTTCACCCCAGGGGGCGTTGGGATTTGCCGTGTCGGCAATCGCGTGAGAAGCTGGCCGCCTTTCGGGCGATTGTTGTCGGGATTTTGTCGTGTGTGCATTGTTTTACCTTAAAACTTAACTATGTTTAAACTTAAACTTTTTTACCTTAACACTTAAACTTAAGCTTTAAACTAACTGTCCCCTTTACTTCATTCTAGGCTAGGCGCACCAAACAGCTGACACGTGAGTATGGCACCCTTTATCTCTGTTATAATGTTGTGTGTGGCTTGCACTTGTTTAAAGGCAAGTGTGAGAGAGATGTTTTTAAAGAGACCCAAGGGAAAGATGCCTGACAAACGGGTGTTTCACCCCAGGGGGCGTTGGGATTTGCCGTGTCGGCAATCGCGTGAGAAGCTGGCCGCCTTTCGGGCGATTGTTGTCGGGATTTTGTCGTGTGTGCATTGTTTTACCTTAAAACTTAACTATGTTTAAACTTAAACTTTTTTACCTTAACACTTAAACTTAAGCTTTAAACTAACTGTCCCCTTTACTTCATTCTAGGCTAGGCGCACCAAACAGCTGACACGTGAGTATGGCACCCTTTATATCTGTTATAATGTTGTGTGTGGCTTGCACTTGTTTAAAGGCAAGTGTGAGAGAGATGTTTTTAAAGAGACCCAAGGGAAAGATGCCTGACAAACGGGTGTTTCACCCCAGGGGGCGTTGGGATTTGCCGTGTCGGCAATCGCGTGAGAAGCTGGCCGCCTTTCGGGCGATTGTTGTCGGGATTTTGTCGTGTGTGCATTGTTTTACCTTAAAACTTAACTATGTTTAAACTTAAACTTTTTTACCTTAACACTTAAACTTAAGCTTTAAACTAACTGTCCCCTTTACTTCATTCTAGGCTAGGCGCACCAAACAGCTGACACGTGAGTATGGCACCCTTTATCTCTGTTATAATGTTGTGTGTGGCTTGCACTTGTTTAAAGGCAAGTGTGAGAGAGATGTTTTTAAAGAGACCCAAGGGAAAGATGCCTGACAAACGGGTGTTTCACCCCAGGGGGCGTTGGGATTTGCCGTGTCGGCAATCGCGTGAGAAGCTGGCCGCCTTTCGGGCGATTGTTGTCGGGATTTTGTCGTGTGTGCATTGTTTTACCTTAAAACTTAACTATGTTTAAACTTAAACTTTTTTACCTTAACACTTAAACTTAAGCTTTAAACTAACTGTCCCCTTTACTTCATTCTAGGCTAGGCGCACCAAACAGCTGACACGTGAGTATGGCACCCTTTATCTCTGTTATAATGTTGTGTGTGGCTTGCACTTGTTTAAAGGCAAGTGTGAGAGAGATGTTTTTAAAGAGACCCAAGGGAAAGATGCCTGACAAACGGGTGTTTCACCCCAGGGGGCGTTGGGATTTGCCGTGTCGGCAATCGCGTGAGAAGCTGGCCGCCTTTCGGGCGATTGTTGTCGGGATTTTGTCGTGTGTGCATTGTTTTTACCTTAAAACTTAACTATGTTTAAACTTAAACTTTTTTACCTTAACACTTAAACTTAAAGCTTTAAACTAACTGTCCCCTTTACTTCATTCTAGGCTAGGCGCACCAAACAGCTGACACGTGAGTATGGCACCCTTTATCTCTGTTATAATGTTGTGTGTGGCTTGCACTTGTTTAAAGGCAAGTGTGAGAGAGATGTTTTTAAAGAGACCCAAGGGAAAGATGCCTGACAAACGGGTGTTTCACCCCAGGGGGCGTTGGGATTTGCCGTGTCGGCAATCGCGTGAGAAGCTGGCCGCCTTTCGGGCGATTGTTGTCGGGATTTTGTCGTGTGTGCATTGTTTTACCTTAAAACTTAACTATGTTTAAACTTAAACTTTTTTACCTTAACACTTAAACTTAAGCTTTAAACTAACTGTCCCCTTTAC
>JASEVX010000001.1:7585298-7704093 GCA_031761405.1 Serripes groenlandicus | reverse complement strand
TAGGCGCTCCAAACAGCTGACACGTGAGTATGGCACCCTTTATCTCTGTTATAATGTTGTGTGTGGCTTGCACTTGTTTAAAGGCAAGTGTGAGAGAGATGTTTTTAAAGAGACCCAAGGGAAAGATGCCAAACATGACAAACGGGTGTTTCACCCCAGGGAGCGTTGGGATTTGCCGTGTCGGCAATCGCGTGAGAAGCTGGCCGCCTTTCGGGCGATTGTTGTCGGGATTTTGTCGTATGTGCATTGTTTTACCTTAAAACTTAACTATGTTTAAACTTAAACTTTTTTACCTTAAAACTTAAACTGTTTTTACCTTAACACTTAAACTTAAGCTTTAAACTAACTGTCCCCTTTACTTCATTCTAGGCTAGGCGCTCCAAACAGCTGACACGTGAGTATGGCACCCTTTATCTCTGTTATAATGTTGTGTGTGGCTTGCACTTGTTTAAAGGCAAGTGTGAGAGAGATGTTTTTAAAGAGACCCAAGGGAAAGATGCCAAACATGACAAACGGGTGTTTCACCCCAGGGGGCGTTGGGATTTGCCGTGTCGGCAATCGCGTGAGAAGCTGGCCGCCTTTCGGGCGATTGTTGTCGGGATTTTGTCGTGTGTGCATTGTTTTACCTTAAAACTTAACTATGTTTAAACTTAAACTTTTTTACCTTAAAACTTAAACTGTTTTTACCTTAACACTTAAACTTAAGCTTTAAACTAACTGTCCCCTTTACTTCATTCTAGGCTAGGCGCTCCAAACAGCTGACACGTGAGTATGGCACCCTTTATCTCTGTTATAATGTTGTGTGTGGCTTGCACTTGTTTAAAGGCAAGTGTGAGAGAGATGTTTTTAAAGAGACCCAAGGGAAAGATGCCAAACATGACAAACGGGTGTTTCACCCCAGGGGGCGTTGGGATTTGCCGTGTCGGCAATCGCGTGAGAAGCTGGCCGCCTTTCGGGCGATTGTTGTCGGGATTTTGTCGTGTGTGCATTGTTTTACCTTAAAACTTAACTATGTTTAAACTTAAACTTTTTTACCTTAAAACTTAAACTGTTTTTACCTTAACACTTTAACTTAAGCTTTAAACTAACTGTCCCCTTTACTTCATTCTAGGCTAGGCGCTCCAAACAGCTGACACGTGAGTATGGCACCCTTTATCTCTGTTATAATGTTGTGTGTGGCTTGCACTTGTTTAAAGGCAAGTGTGAGAGAGATGTTTTTAAAGAGACCCAAGGGAAAGATGCCAAACATGACAAACGGGTGTTTCACCCCAGGGAGCGTTGGGATTTGCCGTGTCGGCAATCGCGTGAGAAGCTGGCCGCCTTTCGGGCGATTGTTGTCGGGATTTTGTCGTGTGTGCATTGTTTTACCTTAAAACTTAACTATGTTTAAACTTAAACTTTTTTACCTTAAAACTTAAACTGTTTTTACCTTAACACTTAAACTTAAGCTTTAAACTAACTGTCCCCTTTACTTCATTCTAGGCTAGGCGCTCCAAACAGCTGACACGTGAGTATGGCACCCTTTATCTCTGTTATAATGTTGTGTGTGGCTTGCACTTGTTTAAAGGCAAGTGTGAGAGAGATGTTTTTAAAGAGACCCAAGGGAAAGATGCCAAACATGACAAACGGGTGTTTCACCCCAGGGAGCGTTGGAATTTACCGTGTCGGCAATCGCGTGAGAAGCTGGCCGCCTTTCGGGCGATTGTTGTCGGGATTTTGTCGTATGTGCATTGTTTTACCTTAAAACTTAACTATGTTTAAACTTAAACTTTTTTACCTTAAAACTTAAACTGTTTTTACCTTAACACTTAAACTTAAGCTTTAAACTAACTGTCCCCTTTACTTCATTCTAGGCTAGGCGCTCCAAACAGCTGACACGTGAGTATGGCACCCTTTATCTCTGTTATAATGTTGTGTGTGGCTTGCACTTGTTTAAAGGCAAGTGTGAGAGAGATGTTTTTAAAGAGACCCAAGGGAAAGATGCCAAACATGACAAACGGGTGTTTCACCCCAGGGGGCGTTGGGATTTGCCGTGTCGGCAATCGCGTGAGAAGCTGGCCGCCTTTCGGGCGATTGTTGTCGGGATTTTGTCGTGTGTGCATTGTTTTACCTTAAAACTTAACTATGTTTAAACTTAAACTTTTTTACCTTAAAACTTAAACTGTTTTTACCTTAACACTTAAACTTAAGCTTTAAACTAACTGTCCCCTTTACTTCATTCTAGGCTAGGCGCTCCAAACAGCTGACACGTGAGTATGGCACCCTTTATCTCTGTTATAATGTTGTGTGTGGCTTGCACTTGTTTAAAGGCAAGTGTGAGAGAGATGTTTTTAAAGAGACCCAAGGGAAAGATGCCAAACATGACAAACGGGTGTTTCACCCCAGGGAGCGTTGGGATTTGCCGTGTCGGCAATCGCGTGAGAAGCTGGCCGCCTTTCGGGCGATTGTTGTCGGGATTTTGTCGTATGTGCATTGTTTTACCTTAAAACTTAACTATGTTTAAACTTAAACTTTTTTACCTTAAAACTTAAACTGTTTTTACCTTAACACTTAAACTTAAGCTTTAAACTAACTGTCCCCTTTACTTCATTCTAGGCTAGGCGCTCCAAACAGCTGACACGTGAGTATGGCACCCTTTATCTCTGTTATAATGTTGTGTGTGGCTTGCACTTGTTTAAAGGCAAGTGTGAGAGAGATGTTTTTAAAGAGACCCAAGGGAAAGATGCCAAACATGACAAACGGGTGTTTCACCCCAGGGGGCGTTGGGATTTGCCGTGTCGGCAATCGCGTGAGAAGCTGGCCGCCTTTCGGGCGATTGTTGTCGGGATTTTGTCGTGTGTGCATTGTTTTACCTTAAAACTTAACTATGTTTAAACTTAAACTTTTTTACCTTAAAACTTAAACTGTTTTTACCTTAACACTTAAACTTAAGCTTTAAACTAACTGTCCCCTTTACTTCATTCTAGGCTAGGCGCTCCAAACAGCTGACACGTGAGTATGGCACCCTTTATCTCTGTTATAATGTTGTGTGTGGCTTGCACTTGTTTAAAGGCAAGTGTGAGTGAGATGTTTTTAAAGAGACCCAAGGGAAAGATGCCAAACATGACAAACGGGTGTTTCACCCCAGGGGGCGTTGGGATTTGCCGTGTCGGCAATCGCGTGAGAAGCTGGCCGCCTTTCGGGCGATTGTTGTCGGGATTTTGTCGTGTGTGCATTGTTTTACCTTAAAACTTAACTTTGTTTAAACTTAAACTTTTTTACCTTAAAACTTAAACTGTTTTTACCTTAACACTTAAACTTAAGCTTTAAACTAACTGTCTCCTTTACTTCATTCTAGGCTAGGCGCTCCAAACAGCTGACACGTGAGTATGGCACCCTTTATCTCTGTTATAATGTTGTGTGTGGCTTGCACTTGTTTAAAGGCAAGTGTGAGAGAGATGTTTTTAAAGAGACCCAAGGGAAAGATGCCAAACATGACAAACGGGTGTTTCACCCCAGGGAGCGTTGGGATTTGCCGTGTCGGCAATCGCGTGAGAAGCTGGCCGCCTTTCGGGCGATTGTTGTCGGGATTTTGTCGTATGTGCATTGTTTTACCTTAAAACTTAACTATGTTTTAAACTTAAACTTTTTTACCTTAAAACTTAAACTGTTTTTACCTTAACACTTAAACTTAAGCTTTAAACTAACTGTCCCCTTTACTTCATTCTAGGCTAGGCGCTCCAAACAGCTGACACGTGAGTATGGCACCCTTTATCTCTGTTATAATGTTGTGTGTGGCTTGCACTTGTTTAAAGGCAAGTGTGAGAGAGATGTTTTTAAAGAGACCCAAGGGAAAGATGCCAAACATGACAAACGGGTGTTTCACCCCAGGGAGCGTTGGGATTTGCCGTGTCGGCAATCGCGTGAGAAGCTGGCCGCCTTTCGGGCGATTGTTGTCGGGATTTTGTCGTGTGTGCATTGTTTTACCTTAAAACTTAACTATGTTTAAACTTAAACTTTTTTACCTTAAAACTTAAACTGTTTTTACCTTAACACTTAAACTTAAGCTTTAAACTAACTGTCCCCTTTACTTCATTCTAGGCTAGGCGCTCCAAACAGCTGACACGTGAGTATGGCACCCTTTATCTCTGTTATAATGTTGTGTGTGGCTTGCACTTGTTTAAAGGCAAGTGTGAGAGAGATGTTTTTAAAGAGACCCAAGGGAAAGATGCCAAACATGACAAACGGGTGTTTCACCCCAGGGAGCGTTGGGATTTGCCGTGTCGGCAATCGCGTGAGAAGCTGGCCGCCTTTCGGGCGATTGTTGTCGGGATTTTGTCGTATGTGCATTGTTTTACCTTAAAACTTAACTATGTTTAAACTTAAACTTTTTTACCTTAAAACTTAAACTGTTTTTACCTTAACACTTAAACTTAAGCTTTAAACTAACTGTCCCCTTTACTTCATTCTAGGCTAGGCGCTCCAAACAGCTGACACGTGAGTATGGCACCCTTTATCTCTGTTATAATGTTGTGTGTGGCTTGCACTTGTTTAAAGGCAAGTGTGAGAGAGATGTTTTTAAAGAGACCCAAGGGAAAGATGCCAAACATGACAAACATGACAAACGGGTGTTTCACCCCAGGGGGCGTTGGGATTTGCCGTGTCGGCAATCGCGTGAGAAGCTGGCCGCCTTTCGGGCGATTGTTGTCGGGATTTTGTCGTGTGTGCATTGTTTTACCTTAAAACTTAACTATGTTTAAACTTAAACTTTTTTACCTTAAAACTTAAACTGTTTTTACCTTAACACTTAAACTTAAGCTTTAAACTAACTGTCCCCTTTACTTCATTCTAGGCTAGGCGCTCCAAACAGCTGACACGTGAGTATGGCACCCTTTATCTCTGTTATAATGTTGTGTGTGGCTTGCACTTGTTTAAAGGCAAGTGTGAGAGAGATGTTTTTAAAGAGACCCAAGGGAAAGATGCCAAACATGACAAACGGGTGTTTCACCCCAGGGGGCGTTGGGATTTGCCGTGTCGGCAATCGCGTGAGAAGCTGGCCGCCTTTCGGGCGATTGTTGTCGGGATTTTGTCGTGTGTGCATTGTTTTACCTTAAAACTTAACTATGTTTAAACTTAAACTTTTTTACCTTAAAACTTAAACTGTTTTTACCTTAACACTTAAACTTAAGCTTTAAACTAACTGTCCCCTTTACTTCATTCTAGGCTAGGCGCTCCAAACAGCTGACACGTGAGTATGGCACCCTTTATCTCTGTTATAATGTTGTGTGTGGCTTGCACTTGTTTAAAGGCAAGTGTGAGTGAGATGTTTTTAAAGAGACCCAAGGGAAAGATGCCAAACATGACAAACGGGTGTTTCACCCCAGGGGGCGTTGGGATTTGCCGTGTCGGCAATCGCGTGAGAAGCTGGCCGCCTTTCGGGCGATTGTTGTCGGGATTTTGTCGTGTGTGCATTGTTTTACCTTAAAACTTAACTTTGTTTAAACTTAAACTTTTTTACCTTAAAACTTAAACTGTTTTTACCTTAACACTTAAACTTAAGCTTTAAACTAACTGTCTCCTTTACTTCATTCTAGGCTAGGCGCTCCAAACAGCTGACACGTGAGTATGGCACCCTTTATCTCTGTTATAATGTTGTGTGTGGCTTGCACTTGTTTAAAGGCAAGTGTGAGAGAGATGTTTTTAAAGAGACCCAAGGGAAAGATGCCAAACATGACAAACGGGTGTTTCACCCCAGGGAGCGTTGGGATTTGCCGTGTCGGCAATCGCGTGAGAAGCTGGCCGCCTTTCGGGCGATTGTTGTCGGGATTTTGTCGTATGTGCATTGTTTTACCTTAAAACTTAACTATGTTTTAAACTTAAACTTTTTTACCTTAAAACTTAAACTGTTTTTACCTTAACACTTAAACTTAAGCTTTAAACTAACTGTCCCCTTTACTTCATTCTAGGCTAGGCGCTCCAAACAGCTGACACGTGAGTATGGCACCCTTTATCTCTGTTATAATGTTGTGTGTGGCTTGCACTTGTTTAAAGGCAAGTGTGAGAGAGATGTTTTTAAAGAGACCCAAGGGAAAGATGCCAAACATGACAAACGGGTGTTTCACCCCAGGGAGCGTTGGGATTTGCCGTGTCGGCAATCGCGTGAGAAGCTGGCCGCCTTTCGGGCGATTGTTGTCGGGATTTTGTCGTGTGTGCATTGTTTTACCTTAAAACTTAACTATGTTTAAACTTAAACTTTTTTACCTTAAAACTTAAACTGTTTTTACCTTAACACTTAAACTTAAGCTTTAAACTAACTGTCCCCTTTACTTCATTCTAGGCTAGGCGCTCCAAACAGCTGACACGTGAGTATGGCACCCTTTATCTCTGTTATAATGTTGTGTGTGGCTTGCACTTGTTTAAAGGCAAGTGTGAGAGAGATGTTTTTAAAGAGACCCAAGGGAAAGATGCCAAACATGACAAACGGGTGTTTCACCCCAGGGAGCGTTGGGATTTGCCGTGTCGGCAATCGCGTGAGAAGCTGGCCGCCTTTCGGGCGATTGTTGTCGGGATTTTGTCGTATGTGCATTGTTTTACCTTAAAACTTAACTATGTTTAAACTTAAACTTTTTTACCTTAAAACTTAAACTGTTTTTACCTTAACACTTAAACTTAAGCTTTAAACTAACTGTCCCCTTTACTTCATTCTAGGCTAGGCGCTCCAAACAGCTGACACGTGAGTATGGCACCCTTTATCTCTGTTATAATGTTGTGTGTGGCTTGCACTTGTTTAAAGGCAAGTGTGAGAGAGATGTTTTTAAAGAGACCCAAGGGAAAGATGCCAAACATGACAAACATGACAAACGGGTGTTTCACCCCAGGGGGCGTTGGGATTTGCCGTGTCGGCAATCGCGTGAGAAGCTGGCCGCCTTTCGGGCGATTGTTGTCGGGATTTTGTCGTGTGTGCATTGTTTTACCTTAAAACTTAACTATGTTTAAACTTAAACTTTTTTACCTTAAAACTTAAACTGTTTTTACCTTAACACTTAAACTTAAGCTTTAAACTAACTGTCCCCTTTACTTCATTCTAGGCTAGGCGCTCCAAACAGCTGACACGTGAGTATGGCACCCTTTATCTCTGTTATAATGTTGTGTGTGGCTTGCACTTGTTTAAAGGCAAGTGTGAGAGAGATGTTTTTAAAGAGACCCAAGGGAAAGATGCCAAACATGACAAACGGGTGTTTCACCCCAGGGAGCGTTGGGATTTGCCGTGTCGGCAATCGCGTGAGAAGCTGGCCGCCTTTCGGGCGATTGTTGTCGGGATTTTGTCGTATGTGCATTGTTTTACCTTAAAACTTAACTATGTTTAAACTTAAACTTTTTTACCTTAAAACTTAAACTGTTTTTACCTAAACACTTAAACTTAAGCTTTAAACTAACTGTCCCCTTTACTTCATTCTAGGCTAGGCGCTCCAAACAGCTGACACGTGAGTATGGCACCCTTTATCTCTGTTATAATGTTGTGTGTGGCTTGCACTTGTTTAAAGGCAAGTGTGAGAGAGATGTTTTTAAAGAGACCCAAGGGAAAGATGCCAAACATGACAAACGGGTGTTTCACCCCAGGGGGCGTTGGGATTTGCCGTGTCGGCAATCGCGTGAGAAGCTGGCCGCCTTTCGGGCGATTGTTGTCGGGATTTTGTCGTGTGTGCATTGTTTTACCTTAAAACTTAACTATGTTTAAACTTAAACTTTTTTACCTTAAAACTTAAACTGTGTTTACCTTAACACTTAAACTTAAGCTTTAAACTAACTGTCTCCTTTACTTCATTCTAGGCTAGGCGCTCCAAACAGCTGACACGTGAGTATGGCACCCTTTATCTCTGTTATAATGTTGTGTGTGGCTTGCACTTGTTTAAAGGCAAGTTTGAGGGAGATGTTTTTAAAGAGACCCAAGGGAAAGATGCCAAACATGACAAACGGGTGTTTCACCCCAGGGGGCGTTGGGATTTGCCGTGTCGGCAATCGCGTGAGAAGCTGTCCGCCTTACGGGCGATTGTTGTCGGGATTTTGTCGTGTGTGCATTGTTTTACCTTAAAACTTAACTATGTTTAAACTTAAACTTTTTTACCTTAAAACTTAAACTGTTTTTACCTTAACACTTAAACTTAAGCTTTAAACTAACTGTCCCCTTTACTTCATTCTAGGCTAGGCGCTCCAAACAGCTGACACGTGAGTATGGCACCCTTTATCTCTGTTATAATGTTGTGTGTGGCTTGCACTTGTTTAAAGGCAAGTGTGAGTGAGATGTTTTTAAAGAGACCCAAGGGAAAGATGCCAAACATGACAAACGGGTGTTTCACCCCAGGGGGCGTTGGGATTTGCCGTGTCGGCAATCGTGTGAGAAGCTGGCCGCCTTTCGGGCGATTGTTGTCGGGATTTTGTCGTGTGTGCATTGTTTTACCTTAAAACTTAACTTTGTTTAAACTTAAACTTTTTTACCTTAAAACTTAAACTGTTTTTACCTTAACACTTAAACTTAAGCTTTAAACTAACTGTCTCCTTTACTTCATTCTAGGCTAGGCGCTCCAAACAGCTGACACGTGAGTATGGCACCCTTTATCTCTGTTATAATGTTGTGTGTGGCTTGCACTTGTTTAAAGGCAAGTGTGAGAGAGATGTTTTTAAAGAGACCCAAGGGAAAGATGCCAAACATGACAAACGGGTGTTTCACCCCAGGGAGCGTTGGGATTTGCCGTGTCGGCAATCGCGTGAGAAGCTGGCCGCCTTTCGGGCGATTGTTGTCGGGATTTTGTCGTATGTGCATTGTTTTACCTTAAAACTTAACTATGTTTTAAACTTAAACTTTTTTACCTTAAAACTTAAACTGTTTTTACCTTAACACTTAAACTTAAGCTTTAAACTAACTGTCCCCTTTACTTCATTCTAGGCTAGGCGCTCCAAACAGCTGACATGTGAGTATGGCACCCTTTATCTCTGTTATAATGTTGTGTGTGGCTTGCACTTGTTTAAAGGCAAGTTTGAGAGAGATGTTTTTAAAGAGACCCAAGGGAAAGATGCCAAACATGACAAACGGGTGTTTCACCACAGGGGGCGTTGGGATTTGCCGTGTCGGCAATCGCGTGAGAAGCTGGCCGCCTTTCGGGCGATTGTTGTCGGGATTTTGTCGTGTGTGCATTGTTTTACCTTAAAACTTAACTATGTTTAAACTTAAACTTTTTTACCTTAAAACTTAAACTGTTTTTACCTTAACACTTAAACTTAAGCTTTAAACTAACTGTCCCCTTTACTTCATTCTAGGCTAGGCGCTCCAAACAGCTGACACGTGAGTATGGCACCCTTTATCTCTGTTATAATGTTGTGTGTGGCTTGCACTTGTTTAAAGGCAAGTGTGAGAGAGATGTTTTTAAAGAGACCCAAGGGAAAGATGCCAAACATGACAAACGGGTGTTTCACCCCAGGGGGCGTTGGGATTTGCCGTGTCGGCAATCGCGTGAGAAGCTGGCCGCCTTTCGGGCGATTGTTGTCGGGATTTTGTCGTGTGTGCATTGTTTTACCTTAAAACTTAACTATGTTTAAACTTAAACTTTTTTACCTTAAAACTTAAACTGTTTTTACCTTAACACTTAAACTTAAGCTTTAAACTAACTGTCCCCTTTACTTCATTCTAGGCTAGGCGCTCCAAACAGCTGACACGTGAGTATGGCACCCTTTATCTCTGTTATAATGTTGTGTGTGGCTTGCACTTGTTTAAAGGCAAGTGTGAGAGAGATGTTTTTAAAGAGACCCAAGGGAAAGATGCCAAACATGACAAACGGGTGTTTCACCCCAGGGAGCGTTGGGATTTGCCGTGTCGGCAATCGCGTGAGAAGCTGGCCGCCTTTCGGGCGATTGTTGTCGGGATTTTGTCGTGTGTGCATTGTTTTACCTTAAAACTTAACTATGTTTAAACTTAAACTTTTTTACCTTAAAACTTAAACTGTTTTTACCTTAACACTTAAACTTAAGCTTTAAACTAACTGTCCCCTTTACTTCATTCTAGGCTAGGCGCTCCAAACAGCTGACACGTGAGTATGGCACCCTTTATCTCTGTTATAATGTTGTGTGTGGCTTGCACTTGTTTAAAGGCAAGTGTGAGAGAGATGTTTTTAAAGAGACCCAAGGGAAAGATGCCAAACATGACAAACGGGTGTTTCACCCCAGGGGGCGTTGGGATTTGCCGTGTCGGCAATCGCGTGAGAAGCTGGCCGCCTTTCGGGCGATTGTTGTCGGGATTTTGTCGTGTGTGCATTGTTTTACCTTAAAACTTAACTATGTTTAAACTTAAACTTTTTTACCTTAAAACTTAAACTGTTTTTACCTTAACACTTAAACTTAAGCTTTAAACTAACTGTCCCCTTTACTTCATTCTAGGCTAGGCGCTCCAAACAGCTGACACGTGAGTATGGCACCCTTTATCTCTGTTATAATGTTGTGTGTGGCTTGCACTTGTTTAAAGGCAAGTGTGAGAGAGATGTTTTTAAAGAGACCCAAGGGAAAGATGCCAAACATGACAAACGGGTGTTTCACCCCAGGGAGCGTTGTGATTTGCCGTGTCGGCAATCGCGTGAGAAGCTGGCCGCCTTTCGGGCGATTGTTGTCGGGATTTTGTCGTGTGTGCATTGTTTTACCTTAAAACTTAACTATGTTTAAACTTAAACTTTTTTACCTTAAAACTTAAACTGTTTTTACCTTAACACTTAAACTTAAGCTTTAAACTAACTGTCCCCTTTACTTCATTCTAGGCTAGGCGCTCCAAACAGCTGACACGTGAGTATGGCACCCTTTATCTCTGTTATAATGTTGTGTGTGGCTTGCACTTGTTTAAAGGCAAGTGTGAGAGAGATGTTTTTAAAGAGACCCAAGGGAAAGATGCCAAACATGACAAACGGGTGTTTCACCCCAGGGAGCGTTGGGATTTGCCGTGTCGGCAATCGCGTGAGAAGCTGGCCGCCTTTCGGGCGATTGTTGTCGGGATTTTGTCGTATGTGCATTGTTTTACCTTAAAACTTAACTATGTTTAAACTTAAACTATTTTACCTTAAAACTTAAACTGTTTTTACCTTAACACTTAAACTTAAGCTTTAAACTAACTGTCCCCTTTACTTCATTCTAGGCTAGGCGCTCCAAACAGCTGACACGTGAGTATGGCACCCTTTATCTCTGTTATAATGTTGTGTGTGGCTTGCACTTGTTTAAAGGCAAGTGTGAGAGAGATGTTTTTAAAGAGACCCAAGGGAAAGATGCCAAACATGACAAACGGGTGTTTCACCCCAGGGGGCGTTGGGATTTGCCGTGTCGGCAATCGCGTGAGAAGCTGGCCGCCTTTCGGGCGATTGTTGTCGGGATTTTGTCGTGTGTGCATTGTTTTACCTTAAAACTTAACTATGTTTAAACTTAAACTTTTTTACCTTAAAACTTAAACTGTTTTTACCTTAACACTTAAACTTAAGCTTTAAACTAACTGTCCCCTTTACTTCATTCTAGGCTAGGCGCTCCAAACAGCTGACACGTGAGTATGGCACCCTTTATCTCTGTTATAATGTTGTGTGTGGCTTGCACTTGTTTAAAGGCAAGTGTGAGAGAGATGTTTTTAAAGAGACCCAAGGGAAAGATGCCAAACATGACAAACGGGTGTTTCACCCCAGGGAGCGTTGGGATTTGCCGTGTCGGCAATCGCGTGAGAAGCTGGCCGCCTTTCGGGCGATTGTTGTCGGGATTTTGTCGTATGTGCATTGTTTTACCTTAAAACTTAACTATGTTTAAACTTAAACTTTTTTACCTTAAAACTTAAACTGTTTTTACCTTAACACTTAAACTTAAGCTTTAAACTAACTGTCCCCTTTACTTCATTCTAGGCTAGGCGCTCCAAACAGCTGACACGTGAGTATGGCACCCTTTATCTCTGTTATAATGTTGTGTGTGGCTTGCACTTGTTTAAAGGCAAGTGTGAGAGAGATGTTTTTAAAGAGACCCAAGGGAAAGATGCCAAACATGACAAACGGGTGTTTCACCCCAGGGGGCGTTGGGATTTGCCGTGTCGGCAATCGCGTGAGAAGCTGGCCGCCTTTCGGGCGATTGTTGTCGGGATTTTGTCGTGTGTGCATTGTTTTACCTTAAAACTTAACTATGTTTAAACTTAAACTTTTTTACCTTAAAACTTAAACTGTGTTTACCTTAACACTTAAACTTAAGCTTTAAACTAACTGTCTCCTTTACTTCATTCTAGGCTAGGCGCTCCAAACAGCTGACACGTGAGTATGGCACCCTTTATCTCTGTTATAATGTTGTGTGTGGCTTGCACTTGTTTAAAGGCAAGTTTGAGAGAGATGTTTTTAAAGAGACCCAAGGGAAAGATGCCAAACATGACAAACGGGTGTTTCACCCCAGGGGGCGTTGGGATTTGCCGTGTCGGCAATCGCGTGAGAAGCTGTCCGCCTTACGGGCGATTGTTGTCGTGATTTTGTCGTGTGTGCATTGTTTTACCTTAAAACTTAACTATGTTTAAACTTAAACTTTTTTACCTTAAAACTTAAACTGTTTTTACCTTAACACTTAAACTTAAGCTTTAAACTAACTGTCCCCTTTACTTCATTCTAGGCTAGGCGCTCCAAACAGCTGACACGTGAGTATGGCACCCTTTATCTCTGTTATAATGTTGTGTGTGGCTTGCACTTGTTTAAAGGCAAGTGTGAGTGAGATGTTTTTAAAGAGACCCAAGGGAAAGATGCCAAACATGACAAACGGGTGTTTCACCCCAGGGGGCGTTGGGATTTGCCGTGTCGGCAATCGTGTGAGAAGCTGGCCGCCTTTCGGGCGATTGTTGTCGGGATTTTGTCGTGTGTGCATTGTTTTACCTTAAAACTTAACTTTGTTTAAACTTAAACTTTTTTACCTTAAAACTTAAACTGTTTTTACCTTAACACTTAAACTTAAGCTTTAAACTAACTGTCTCCTTTACTTCATTCTAGGCTAGGCGCTCCAAACAGCTGACACGTGAGTATGGCACCCTTTATCTCTGTTATAATGTTGTGTGTGGCTTGCACTTGTTTAAAGGCAAGTGTGAGAGAGATGTTTTTAAAGAGACCCAAGGGAAAGATGCCAAACATGACAAACGGGTGTTTCACCCCAGGGAGCGTTGGGATTTGCCGTGTCGGCAATCGCGTGAGAAGCTGGCCGCCTTTCGGGCGATTGTTGTCGGGATTTTGTCGTATGTGCATTGTTTTACCTTAAAACTTAACTATGTTTTAAACTTAAACTTTTTTACCTTAAAACTTAAACTGTTTTTACCTTAACACTTAAACTTAAGCTTTAAACTAACTGTCCCCTTTACTTCATTCTAGGCTAGGCGCTCCAAACAGCTGACATGTGAGTATGGCACCCTTTATCTCTGTTATAATGTTGTGTGTGGCTTGCACTTGTTTAAAGGCAAGTTTGAGAGAGATGTTTTTAAAGAGACCCAAGGGAAAGATGCCAAACATGACAAACGGGTGTTTCACCCCAGGGGGCGTTGGGATTTGCCGTGTCGGCAATCGCGTGAGAAGCTGGCCGCCTTTCGGGCGATTGTTGTCGGGATTTTGTCGTGTGTGCATTGTTTTACCTTAAAACTTAACTATGTTTAAACTTAAACTTTTTTACCTTAAAACTTAAACTGTTTTTACCTTAACACTTAAACTTAAGCTTTAAACTAACTGTCCCCTTTACTTCATTCTAGGCTAGGCGCTCCAAACAGCTGACACGTGAGTATGGCACCCTTTATCTCTGTTATAATGTTGTGTGTGGCTTGCACTTGTTTAAAGGCAAGTGTGAGAGAGATGTTTTTAAAGAGACCCAAGGGAAAGATGCCAAACATGACAAACGGGTGTTTCACCCCAGGGAGCGTTGGGATTTGCCGTGTCGGCAATCGCGTGAGAAGCTGGCCGCCTTTCGGGCGATTGTTGTCGGGATTTTGTCGTATGTGCATTGTTTTACCTTAAAACTTAACTATGTTTAAACTTAAACTTTTTTACCTTAAAACTTAAACTGTTTTTACCTTAACACTTAAACTTAAGCTTTAAACTAACTGTCCCCTTTACTTCATTCTAGGCTAGGCGCTCCAAACAGCTGACACGTGAGTATGGCACCCTTTATCTCTGTTATAATGTTGTGTGTGGCTTGCACTTGTTTAAAGGCAAGTGTGAGAGAGATGTTTTTAAAGAGACCCAAGGGAAAGATGCCAAACATGACAAACGGGTGTTTCACCCCAGGGGGCGTTGGGATTTGCCGTGTCGGCAATCGCGTGAGAAGCTGGCCGCCTTTCGGGCGATTGTTGTCGGGATTTTGTCGTGTGTGCATTGTTTTACCTTAAAACTTAACTATGTTTAAACTTAAACTTTTTTACCTTAAAACTTAAACTGTGTTTACCTTAACACTTAAACTTAAGCTTTAAACTAACTGTCTCCTTTACTTCATTCTAGGCTAGGCGCTCCAAACAGCTGACACGTGAGTATGGCACCCTTTATCTCTGTTATAATGTTGTGTGTGGCTTGCACTTGTTTAAAGGCAAGTTTGAGAGAGATGTTTTTAAAGAGACCCAAGGGAAAGATGCCAAACATGACAAACGGGTGTTTCACCCCAGGGGGCGTTGGGATTTGCCGTGTCGGCAATCGCGTGAGAAGCTGTCCGCCTTACGGGCGATTGTTGTCGTGATTTTGTCGTGTGTGCATTGTTTTACCTTAAAACTTAACTATGTTTAAACTTAAACTTTTTTACCTTAAAACTTAAACTGTTTTTACCTTAACACTTAAACTTAAGCTTTAAACTAACTGTCCCCTTTACTTCATTCTAGGCTAGGCGCTCCAAACAGCTGACACGTGAGTATGGCACCCTTTATCTCTGTTATAATGTTGTGTGTGGCTTGCACTTGTTTAAAGGCAAGTGTGAGTGAGATGTTTTTAAAGAGACCCAAGGGAAAGATGCCAAACATGACAAACGGGTGTTTCACCCCAGGGGGCGTTGGGATTTGCCGTGTCGGCAATCGTGTGAGAAGCTGGCCGCCTTTCGGGCGATTGTTGTCGGGATTTTGTCGTGTGTGCATTGTTTTACCTTAAAACTTAACTTTGTTTAAACTTAAACTTTTTTACCTTAAAACTTAAACTGTTTTTACCTTAACACTTAAACTTAAGCTTTAAACTAACTGTCTCCTTTACTTCATTCTAGGCTAGGCGCTCCAAACAGCTGACACGTGAGTATGGCACCCTTTATCTCTGTTATAATGTTGTGTGTGGCTTGCACTTGTTTAAAGGCAAGTGTGAGAGAGATGTTTTTAAAGAGACCCAAGGGAAAGATGCCAAACATGACAAACGGGTGTTTCACCCCAGGGAGCGTTGGGATTTGCCGTGTCGGCAATCGCGTGAGAAGCTGGCCGCCTTTCGGGCGATTGTTGTCGGGATTTTGTCGTATGTGCATTGTTTTACCTTAAAACTTAACTATGTTTTAAACTTAAACTTTTTTACCTTAAAACTTAAACTGTTTTTACCTTAACACTTAAACTTAAGCTTTAAACTAACTGTCCCCTTTACTTCATTCTAGGCTAGGCGCTCCAAACAGCTGACATGTGAGTATGGCACCCTTTATCTCTGTTATAATGTTGTGTGTGGCTTGCACTTGTTTAAAGGCAAGTTTGAGAGAGATGTTTTTAAAGAGACCCAAGGGAAAGATGCCAAACATGACAAACGGGTGTTTCACCCCAGGGGGCGTTGGGATTTGCCGTGTCGGCAATCGCGTGAGAAGCTGGCCGCCTTTCGGGCGATTGTTGTCGGGATTTTGTCGTGTGTGCATTGTTTTACCTTAAAACTTAACTATGTTTAAACTTAAACTTTTTTACCTTAAAACTTAAACTGTTTTTACCTTAACACTTAAACTTAAGCTTTAAACTAACTGTCCCCTTTACTTCATTCTAGGCTAGGCGCTCCAAACAGCTGACACGTGAGTATGGCACCCTTTATCTCTGTTATAATGTTGTGTGTGGCTTGCACTTGTTTAAAGGCAAGTGTGAGAGAGATGTTTTTAAAGAGACCCAAGGGAAAGATGCCAAACATGACAAACGGGTGTTTCACCCCAGGGAGCGTTGGGATTTGCCGTGTCGGCAATCGCGTGAGAAGCTGGCCGCCTTTCGGGCGATTGTTGTCGGGATTTTGTCGTATGTGCATTGTTTTACCTTAAAACTTAACTATGTTTAAACTTAAACTTTTTTACCTTAAAACTTAAACTGTTTTTACCTTAACACTTAAACTTAAGCTTTAAACTAACTGTCCCCTTTACTTCATTCTAGGCTAGGCGCTCCAAACAGCTGACACGTGAGTATGGCACCCTTTATCTCTGTTATAATGTTGTGTGTGGCTTGCACTTGTTTAAAGGCAAGTGTGAGAGAGATGTTTTTAAAGAGACCCAAGGGAAAGATGCCAAACATGACAAACGGGTGTTTCACCCCAGGGGGCGTTGGGATTTGCCGTGTCGGCAATCGCGTGAGAAGCTGGCCGCCTTTCGGGCGATTGTTGTCGGGATTTTGTCGTGTGTGCATTGTTTTACCTTAAAACTTAACTATGTTTAAACTTAAACTTTTTTACCTTAAAACTTAAACTGTGTTTACCTTAACACTTAAACTTAAGCTTTAAACTAACTGTCTCCTTTACTTCATTCTAGGCTAGGCGCTCCAAACAGCTGACACGTGAGTATGGCACCCTTTATCTCTGTTATAATGTTGTGTGTGGCTTGCACTTGTTTAAAGGCAAGTTTGAGAGAGATGTTTTTAAAGAGACCCAAGGGAAAGATGCCAAACATGACAAACGGGTGTTTCACCCCAGGGGGCGTTGGGATTTGCCGTGTCGGCAATCGCGTGAGAAGCTGTCCGCCTTACGGGCGATTGTTGTCGTGATTTTGTCGTGTGTGCATTGTTTTACCTTAAAACTTAACTATGTTTAAACTTAAACTTTTTTACCTTAAAACTTAAACTGTTTTTACCTTAACACTTAAACTTAAGCTTTAAACTAACTGTCCCCTTTACTTCATTCTAGGCTAGGCGCTCCAAACAGCTGACACGTGAGTATGGCACCCTTTATCTCTGTTATAATGTTGTGTGTGGCTTGCACTTGTTTAAAGGCAAGTGTGAGTGAGATGTTTTTAAAGAGACCCAAGGGAAAGATGCCAAACATGACAAACGGGTGTTTCACCCCAGGGGGCGTTGGGATTTGCCGTGTCGGCAATCGTGTGAGAAGCTGGCCGCCTTTCGGGCGATTGTTGTCGGGATTTTGTCGTGTGTGCATTGTTTTACCTTAAAACTTAACTTTGTTTAAACTTAAACTTTTTTACCTTAAAACTTAAACTGTTTTTACCTTAACACTTAAACTTAAGCTTTAAACTAACTGTCTCCTTTACTTCATTCTAGGCTAGGCGCTCCAAACAGCTGACACGTGAGTATGGCACCCTTTATCTCTGTTATAATGTTGTGTGTGGCTTGCACTTGTTTAAAGGCAAGTGTGAGAGAGATGTTTTTAAAGAGACCCAAGGGAAAGATGCCAAACATGACAAACGGGTGTTTCACCCCAGGGAGCGTTGGGATTTGCCGTGTCGGCAATCGCGTGAGAAGCTGGCCGCCTTTCGGGCGATTGTTGTCGGGATTTTGTCGTATGTGCATTGTTTTACCTTAAAACTTAACTATGTTTTAAACTTAAACTTTTTTACCTTAAAACTTAAACTGTTTTTACCTTAACACTTAAACTTAAGCTTTAAACTAACTGTCCCCTTTACTTCATTCTAGGCTAGGCGCTCCAAACAGCTGACATGTGAGTATGGCACCCTTTATCTCTGTTATAATGTTGTGTGTGGCTTGCACTTGTTTAAAGGCAAGTTTGAGAGAGATGTTTTTAAAGAGACCCAAGGGAAAGATGCCAAACATGACAAACGGGTGTTTCACCACAGGGGGCGTTGGGATTTGCCGTGTCGGCAATCGCGTGAGAAGCTGGCCGCCTTTCGGGCGATTGTTGTCGGGATTTTGTCGTGTGTGCATTGTTTTACCTTAAAAATTAACTATGTTTAAACTTAAACTTTTTTACCTTAAAACTTAAACTGTTTTTACCTTAACACTTAAACTTAAGCTTTAAACTAACTGTCCCCTTTACTTCATTCTAGGCTAGGCGCTCCAAACAGCTGACACGTGAGTATGGCACCCTTTATCTCTGTTATAATGTTGTGTGTGGCTTGCACTTGTTTAAAGGCAAGTGTGAGAGAGATGTTTTTAAAGAGACCCAAGGGAAAGATGCCAAACATGACAAACGGGTGTTTCACCCCAGGGGGCGTTGGGATTTGCCGTGTCGGCAATCGCGTGAGAAGCTGGCCGCCTTTCGGGCGATTGTTGTCGGGATTTTGTCGTGTGTGCATTGTTTTACCTTAAAACTTAACTATGTTTTAACTTAAACTTTTTTACCTTAAAACTTAAACTGTTTTTACCTTAACACTTAAACTTAAGCTTTAAACTAACTGTCTCCTTTACTTCATTCTAGGCTAGGCGCTCCAAACAGCTGACACGTGAGTATGGCACCCTTTATCTCTGTTATAATGTTGTGTGTGGCTTGCACTTGTTTAAAGGCAAGTGTGAGAGAGATGTTTTTAAAGAGACCCAAGGGAAAGATGCCAAACATGACAAACGGGTGTTTCACCCCAGGGAGCGTTGGGATTTGCCGTGTCGGCAATCGCGTGAGAAGCTGGCCGCCTTTCGGGCGATTGTTGTCGGGATTTTGTCGTATGTGCATTGTTTTACCTTAAAACTTAACTATGTTTAAACTTAAACTTTTTTACCTTAAAACTTAAACTGTTTTTACCTTAACACTTAAAATTAAGCTTTAAACTAACTGTCCCCTTTACTTCATTCTAGGCTAGGCGCTTCAAACAGCTGACATGTGAGTATGGCACCCTTTATCTCTGTTATAATGTTGTGTATGGCTTGCACTTGTTTAAAGGCAAGTTTGAGAGAGATGTTTTTAAAGAGACCCAAGGGAAAGATGCCAAACATGACAAACGGGTATTTCACCCCAGGGGGGCGTTGGGATTTGCCGTGTCGGCAATCGCGTGAGAAGCTGGCCGCCTTTCGGGCGATTGTTGTCGGGATTTTGTCGTGTGTGCATTGTTTTACCTTAAAAATTAACTATGTTTAAACTTAAACTTTTTTACCTTAAAACTTAAACTGTTTTTACCTTAACACTTAAACTTAAGCTTTAAACTAACTGTCCCCTTTACTTCATTCTAGGCTAGGCGCTCCAAACAGCTGACACGTGAGTATGGCACCCTTTATCTCTGTTATAATGTTGTGTGTGGCTTGCACTTGTTTAAAGGCAAGTGTGAGAGAGATGTTTTTAAAGAGACCCAAGGGAAAGATGCCAAACATGACAAACGGGTGTTTCACCCCAGGGGGTGTTGGGATTTGCCGTGTCGGCAATCGCGTGAGAAGCTGGCCGCCTTTCGGGCGATTGTTGTCGGGATTTTGTCGTGTGTGCATTGTTTTACCTTAAAACTTAACTATGTTTAAACTTAAACTTTTTTACCTTAACTTAAACTGTTTTTACCTTAACACTTAAACTTAAGCTTTAAACTAACTGTCCCCTTTACTTCATTCTAGGCTAGGCGCTCCAAACAGCTGACACGTGAGTATGTCACCCTTTATCTCTGTTATAATGTTGTGTGTGGCTTGCACTTGTTTAAAGGCAAGTGTGAGAGAGATGTTTTTAAAGAGACCCAAGGGAAAGATGCCAAACATGACAAACGGGTGTTTCACCCCAGGGAGCGTTGGGATTTGCCGTGTCGGCAATCGCGTGAGAAGCTGGCCGCCTTTCGGGCGATTGTTGTCGGGATTTTGTTGTGTGTGCATTGTTTTACCTTAAAACTTAACTATGTTTAAACTTAAACTTTTTTACCTTAAAACTTAAACTGTTTTTACCTTAACACTTAAACTTAAGCTTTAAACTAACTGTCCCCTTTACTTCATTCTAGGCTAGGCGCTCCAAACAGCTGACACGTGAGTATGGCACCCTTTATCTCTGTTATAATGTTGTGTGTGGCTTGCACTTGTTTAAAGGCAAGTGTGAGAGAGATGTTTTTAAAGAGACCCAAGGGAAAGATGACAAACGGGTGTTTCACCCCAGGGAGCGTTGGGATTTGCCGTGTCGGCAATCGCGTGAGAAGCTGGCCGCCTTTCGGGCGATTGTTGTCGGGATTTTGTCGTGTGTGCATTGTTTTACCTTAAAACTTAACTATGTTTAAACTTAAACTTTTTTACCTTAAAACTTAAACTGTTTTTACCTTAACACTTAAACTTAAGCTTTAAACTAACTGTCCCCTTTACTTCATTCTAGGCTAGGCGCTCCAAACAGCTGACACGTGAGTATGGCACCCTTTATCTCTGTTATAATGTTGTGTGTGGCTTGCACTTGTTTAAAGGCAAGTTTGAGAGAGATGTTTTTAAAGAGACCCAAGGGAAAGATGCCAAACATGACAAACGGGTGTTTCACCCCAGGGGGCGTTGGGATTTGCCGTGTCGGCAATCGCGTGAGAAGCTGGCCGCCTTTCGGGCGATTGTTGTCGGGATTTTGTCGTGTGTGCATTGTTTTACCTTAAAACTTAACTATGTTTAAACTTAAACTTTTTTACCTTAAAACTTAAACTGTTTTTACCTTAACACTTAAACTTAAGCTTTAAACTAACTGTCCCCTTTACTTCATTCTAGGCTAGGCGCTCCAAACAGCTGACATGTGAGTATGGCACCCTTTATCTCTGTTATAATGTTGTGTGTGGCTTGCACTTGTTTAAAGGCAAGTGTGAGAGAGATGTTTTTAAAGAGACCCAAGGGAAAGATGCCAAACATGACAAACGGGTGTTTCACCCCAGGGGGCGTTGGGATTTGCCGTGTCGGCAATCGCGTGAGAAGCTGGCCGCCTTTCGGGCGATTGTTGTCGGGATTTTGTCGTGTGTGCATTGTTTTACCTTAAAACTTAACTATGTTTAAACTTAAACTTTTTTACCTTAAAACTTAAACTGTTTTTACCTTAACACTTAAACTTAAGCTTTAAACTAACTGTCCCCTTTACTTCATTCTAGGTAGGCTAGGCGCTCCAAACAGCTGACACGTGAGTATGGCACCCTTTATCTCTGTTATAATGTTGTGTGTGGCTTGCACTTGTTTAAAGGCAAGTGTGAGAGAGATGTTTTTAAAGAGACCCAAGGGAAAGATGCCAAACATGACAAACGGGTGTTTCACCCCAGGGAGCGTTGGGATTTGCCGTGTCGGCAATCGCGTGAGAAGCTGGCCGCCTTTCGGGCGATTGTTGTCGGGATTTTGTCGTGTGTGCATTGTTTTACCTTAAAACTTAACTATGTTTAAACTTAAACTTTTTTACCTTAAAACTTAAACTGTTTTTACCTTAACACTTAAACTTAAGCTTTAAACTAACTGTCCCCTTTACTTCATTCTAGGCTAGGCGCTCCAAACAGCTGACACGTGAGTATGGCACCCTTTATCTCTGTTATAATGTTGTGTGTGGCTTGCACTTGTTTAAAGGCAAGTTTGAGAGAGATGTTTTTAAAGAGACCCAAGGGAAAGATGCCAAACATGACAAACGGGTGTTTCACCCCAGGGGGCGTTGGGATTTGCCGTGTCGGCAATCGCGTGAGAAGCTGGCCGCCTTTCGGGCGATTGTTGTCGGGATTTTGTCGTGTGTGCATTGTTTTACCTTAAAAATTAACTATGTTTAAACTTAAACTTTTTTACCTTAAAACTTAAACTGTTTTTACCTTAACACTTAAACTTAAGCTTTAAACTAACTGTCCCCTTTACTTCATTCTAGGCTAGGCGCTCCAAACAGCTGACACGTGAGTATGGCACCCTTTATCTCTGTTATAATGTTGTGTGTGGCTTGCACTTGTTTAAAGGCAAGTGTGAGAGAGATGTTTTTAAAGAGACCCAAGGGAAAGATGCCAAACATGACAAACGGGTGTTTCACCCCAGGGGGCGTTGGGATTTGCCGTGTCGGCAATCGCGTGAGAAGCTGGCCGCCTTTCGGGCGATTGTTGTCGGGATTTTGTCGTGTGTGCATTGTTTTACCTTAAAACTTAACTATGTTTAAACTTAAACTTTTTTACCTTAAAACTTAAACTGTTTTTACCTTAACACTTAAACTTAAGCTTTAAACTAACTGTCCCCTTTACTTCATTCTAGGCTAGGCGCTCCAAACAGCTGACACGTGAGTATGGCACCCTTTATCTCTGTTATAATGTTGTGTGTGGCTTGCACTTGTTTAAAGGCAAGTGTGAGAGAGATGTTTTTAAAGAGACCCAAGGGAAAGATGCCAAACATGACAAACAGGTGTTTCACCCCAGGGAGCGTTGGGATTTGCCGTGTCGGCAATCGCGTGAGAAGCTGGCCGCCTTTCGGGCGATTGTTGTCGGGATTTTGTCGTGTGTGCATTGTTTTACCTTAAAACTTAACTATGTTTAAACTTAAACTTTTTTACCTTAAAACTTAAACTGTTTTTACCTTAACACTTAAACTTAAGCTTTAAACTAACTGTCCCCTTTACTTCATTCTAGGCTAGGCGCTCCAAACAGCTGACACGTGAGTATGGCACCCTTTATCTCTGTTATAATGTTGTGTGTGGCTTGCACTTGTTTAAAGGCAAGTTTGAGAGAGATGTTTTTAAAGAGACCCAAGGGAAAGATGCCAAACATGACAAACGGGTGTTTCACCCCAGGGGGCGTTGGGATTTGCCGTGTCGGCAATCGCGTGAGAAGCTGGCCGCCTTTCGGGCGATTGTTGTCGGGATTTTGTCGTGTGTGCATTGTTTTACCTTAAAACTTAACTATGTTTAAACTTAAACTTTTTTACCTTAAAACTTAAACTGTTTTTACCTTAACACTTAAACTTAAGCTTTAAACTAACTGTCCCCTTTACTTCATTCTAGGCTAGGCGCTCCAAACAGCTGACACGTGAGTATGGCACCCTTTATCTCTGTTATAATGTTGTGTGTGGCTTGCACTTGTTTAAAGGCAAGTGTGAGAGAGATGTTTTTAAAGAGACCCAAGGGAAAGATGCCAAACATGACAAACGGGTGTTTCACCCCAGGGGGCGTTGGGATTTGCCGTGTCGGCAATCGCGTGAGAAGCTGGCCGCCTTTCGGGCGATTGTTGTCGGGATTTTGTCGTGTGTGCATTGTTTTACCTTAAAACTTAACTATGTTTAAACTTAAACTTTTTTACCTTAAAACTTAAACTGTTTTTACCTTAACACTTAAACTTAAGCTTTAAACTAACTGTCCCCTTTACTTCATTCTAGGCTAGGCGCTCCAAACAGCTGACACGTGAGTATGGCACCCTTTATCTCTGTTATAATGTTGTGTGTGGCTTGCACTTGTTTAAAGGCAAGTGTGAGAGAGATGTTTTTAAAGAGACCCAAGGGAAAGATGCCAAACATGACAAACGGGTGTTTCACCCCAGGGAGCGTTGGGATTTGCCGTGTCGGCAATCGCGTGAGAAGCTGGCCGCCTTTCGGGCGATTGTTGTCGGGATTTTGTCGTGTGTGCATTGTTTTACCTTAAAACTTAACTATGTTTAAACTTAAACTTTTTTACCTTAAAACTTAAACTGTTTTTACCTTAACACTTAAACTTAAGCTTTAAACTAACTGTCCCCTTTACTTCATTCTAGGCTAGGCGCTCCAAACAGCTGACACGTGAGTATGGCACCCTTTATCTCTGTTATAATGTTGTGTGTGGCTTGCACTTGTTTAAAGGCAAGTTTGAGAGAGATGTTTTTAAAGAGACCCAAGGGAAAGATGCCAAACATGACAAACGGGTGTTTCACCCCAGGGGGCGTTGGGATTTGCCGTGTCGGCAATCGCGTGAGAAGCTGGCCGCCTTTCGGGCGATTGTTGTCGGGATTTTGTCGTGTGTGCATTGTTTTACCTTAAAAATTAACTATGTTTAAACTTAAACTTTTTTACCTTAAAACTTAAACTGTTTTTACCTTAACACTTAAACTTAAGCTTTAAACTAACCGTCCCCTTTACTTCATTCTAGGCTAGACGCTCCAAACAGCTGACACGTGAGTATGGCACCCTTTATCTCTGTTATAATGTTGTGTGTGGCTTGCACTTGTTTAAAGGCAAGTGTGAGAGAGATGTTTTTAAAGAGACCCAAGGGAAAGATGCCAAACATGACAAACGGGTGTTTCACCCCAGGGGGCGTTGGGATTTGCCGTGTCGGCAATCGCGTGAGAAGCTGGCCGCCTTTCGGGCGATTGTTGTCGGGATTTTGTCGTGTGTGCATTGTTTTACCTTAAAACTTAACTATGTTTAAACTTAAACTTTTTTACCTTAAAACTTAAACTGTTTTTACCTTAACACTTAAACTTAAGCTTTAAACTAACTGTCCCCTTTACTTCATTCTAGGCTAGGCGCTCCAAACAGCTGACACGTGAGTATGGCACCCTTTATCTCTGTTATAATGTTGTGTGTGGCTTGCACTTGTTTAAAGGCAAGTGTGAGAGAGATGTTTTTAAAGAGACCCAAGGGAAAGATGCCAAACATGACAAACGGGTGTTTCACCCCAGAGAGCGTTGGGATTTGCCGTGTCGGCAATCGCGTGAGAAGCTGGCCGCCTTTCGGGCGATTGTTGTCGGGATTTTGTTGTGTGTGCATTGTTTTACCTTAAAACTTAACTATGTTTAAACTTAAACTTTTTTACCTTAAAACTTAAACTGTTTTTACCTTAACACTTAAACTTAAGCTTTAAACTAACTGTCCCCTTTACTTCATTCTAGGCTAGGCGCTCCAAACAGCTGACACGTGAGTATGGCACCCTTTATCTCTGTTATAATGTTGTGTGTGGCTTGCACTTGTTTAAAGGCAAGTTTGAGAGAGATGTTTTTAAAGAGACCCAAGGGAAAGATGCCAAACATGACAAACGGGTGTTTCACCCCAGGGGGCGTTGGGATTTGCCGTGTCGGCAATCGCGTGAGAAGCTGGCCGCCTTTCGGGCGATTGTTGTTGGGATTTTGTCGTGTGTGCATTGTTTTACCTTAAAACTTAACTATGTTTAAACTTAAACTTTTTTACCTTAAAACTTAAACTGTTTTTACCTTAACACTTAAACTTAAGCTTTAAACTAACTGTCCCCTTTACTTCATTCTAGGCTAGGCGCTCCAAACAGCTGACACGTGAGTATGGCACCCTTTATCTCTGTTATAATGTTGTGTGTGGCTTGCACTTGTTTAAAGGCAAGTGTGAGAGAGATGTTTTTAAAGAGACCCAAGGGAAAGATGCCAAACATGACAAACGGGTGTTTCACCCCAGGGGGCGTTGGGATTTGCCGTGTCGGCAATCGCGTGAGAAGCTGGCCGACTTTCGGGCAATTGTTGTCGGGATTTTGTCGTGTGTGCATTGTTTTACCTTAAAACTTAACTATGTTTAAACTTAAACTTTTTTACCTTAAAACTTAAACTGTTTTTACCTTAACACTTAAACTTAAGCTTTAAACTAACTGTCCCCTTTACTTCATTCTAGGCTAGGCGCTCCAAACAGCTGACACGTGAGTATGGCACCCTTTATCTCTGTTATAATGTTGTGTGTGGCTTGCACTTGTTTAAAGGCAAGTGTGAGAGAGATGTTTTTAAAGAGACCCAAGGGAAAGATGCCAAACATGACAAACGGGTGTTTCACCCCAGGGAGCGTTGGGATTTGCCGTGTCGGCAATCGCGTGAGAAGCTGGCCGCCTTTCGGGCGATTGTTGTCGGGATTTTGTCGTGTGTGCATTGTTTTACCTTAAAACTTAACTATGTTTAAACTTAAACTTTTTTACCTTAAAACTTAAACTGTTTTTACCTTAACACTTAAACTTAAGCTTTAAACTAACTGTCCCCTTTACTTCATTCTAGGCTAGGCGCTCCAAACAGCTGACACGTGAGTATGGCACCCTTTATCTCTGTTATAATGTTGTGTGTGGCTTGCACTTGTTTAAAGGCAAGTGTGAGAGAGATGTTTTTAAAGAGACCCAAGGGAAAGATGCCAAACATGACAAACGGGTGTTTCACCCCAGGGGGCGTTGGGATTTGCCGTGTCGGCAATCGCGTGAGAAGCTGGCCGCCTTTCGGGCGATTGTTGTCGGGATTTTGTCGTGTATGCATTGTTTTACCTTAAAACTTAACTATGTTTAAACTTTTTTACCTTAAAACTTAAACTGTTTTTACCTTAACACTTAAACTTAAGCTTTAAACTAACTGTCCCCTTTACTTCATTCTAGGCTAGGCGCTCCAAACAGCTGACACGTGAGTATGGCACCCTTTATCTCTGTTATAATGTTGTGTGTGGCTTGCACTTGTTTAAAGGCAAGTGTGAGAGAGATGTTTTTAAAGAGACCCAAGGGAAAGATGCCTGACAAACGGGTGTTTCACCCCAGGGGGCGTTGGGATTTGCCGTGTCGGCAATCGCGTGAGAAGCTGGCCGCCTTTCGAGCGATTGTTGTCGGGATTTTGTCGTGTGTGCATTGTTTTACCTTAAAACTTAACTATGTTTAAACTTAAACTTTTTTACCTTAAAACTTAAACTGTTTTTACCTTAACACTTAAACTTAAGCTTTAAACTAACTGTCCCCTTTACTTCATTCTAGGCTAGGCGCTCCAAACAGCTGACACGTGAGTATGGCACCCTTTATCTCTGTTATAATGTTGTGTGTGGCTTGCACTTGTTTAAAGGCAAGTGTGAGAGAGATGTTTTTAAAGAGACCCAAGGGAAAGATGCCTGACAAACGGGTGTTTCACCCCAGGGGGCGTTGGGATTTGCCGTGTCGGCAATCGCGTGAGAAGCTGGCCGCCTTTCGGGCGATTGTTGTCGGGATTTTGTCGTGTGTGCATTGTTTTACCTTAAAACTTAACTATGTTTAAACTTAAACTTTTTTACCTTAAAACTTAAACTGTTTTTACCTTAACACTTAAACTTAAGCTTTAAACTAACTGTCCCCTTTACTTCATTCTAGGCTAGGCGCTCCAAACAGCTGACACGTGAGTATGGCACCCTTTATCTCTGTTATAATGTTGTGTGTGGCTTGCACTTGTTTAAAGGCAAGTGTGAGGGAGATGTTTTTAAAGAGACCCAAGGGAAAGATGTCTGACAAACGGGTATTTCACCCCAGGGGGCGTTGGGATTTGCTGTGTCGGCAATCGCGTGAGAAGCTGGCCGCCTTTCGGGCGATTGTTGTCGGGATTTTGTCGTGTGTGCATTGTTTTACCTTAAAACTTAACTATGTTTTTAAACTTAAACTTTTTTACCTTAAAACTTAAACTGTTTTTACCTTAACACTTAAACTTAAGCTTTAAACTAACTGTCCCCTTTACTTCATTCTAGGCTAGGCGCTCCGAACAGCTGACACGTGAGTATGCAATCCTTTATCTCTGTTATAATGTTGTGCGTGGCTTGCACTTGTTTGAAAACACAATGGTCCGAGGGAAAGGCAAGTGCGAGAGAGATGTTTTTAAAGAGTCCCAAGGGACAGATGTCTGACAAACGGGTGTTTCACCCCAGGGGGCGTTGGTATATGCCTGGGGGCAATTGTCTGAGAAATTGGCCGTCTTTCGGGGGATTGTTAGCCTAAACACCAGGCGGGTAAGGGACAGGTTTCTGTCGTGAGTGCTTTGTTTTTCATCTTAAACTGTCTATGTTCACCTTTAAACTTAAACTTAAAACTTAAAACTTAAAAACTTAAGCTAACTATCTCCTTTTCTTCATTCTAGGCTAGGCTAGGTGCTCGGAACAGCTGAGTATGCAATCCTTTATCTCTGTTATAATGTTGTGTGTGGCTTGCACTTGTTTGAAAACGCAATGGTCAGAGGGAAAGGCAAGTGCGAGAGAGATATTTTTAAAGAGTCCCAAGGGACAGATGTCTGACAAACGGGTGTTTCACCCCAGGGGGCGTTGGGATATGCCGGAGGGCAATCGTCTGAGAAATTGGCCGTCTTTCGGGAGATTGTTAGCCTAAACACCAGGCGGGTAAGGGACAGGTTTCTGTCGTGAGTGCTTTGTTTTTCATCTTAAACTGTCTATGTTCACCTTTAAACTTAAACTTAAAACTTAAAACTTAAAAACTTAAGCTAACTATCTCCTTTACTTCATTCTAGGCTAGGCTAGGCGCTCGGAACAGCTGACACGTGAGTATGCAATCCTTTATCTCTGTTATAATGTTGTGTGTGGCTTGCACTTGTTTGAAAACGCAATGGTCCGAGGGAAAGGCAAGTGCGAGAGAGATGTTTTTAAAGAGTCCCAAGGGACAGATGTCTGACAAACGGGTGTTTCACCCCAGGGGGCGTTGGGATATGCCGGGGGGCAATCGTCTGAGAAATTGGCCGTCTTTCGGGGGATTGTTAGCCTAAACACCAGGCGGGTAAGGGACAGGTTTCTGTCGTGAGTGCTTTGTTTTTCATCTTTAACTGTCTATGTTCACCTTTAAACTTAAACTTAAAACTTAAACTAACTATCGCCTTTACTTCATTCTAGGCTAGGCTAGGCGCTCGGAACAGCTGACACGTGAGTATGCAATCCTTTATCTCCATTATAATGTTGTGTGTGGCTTACACTTGTTTGAAAACACAATGGTCAGACGGAAAGGCAAGTGTGAGAGAGATGTTTTTAAAGAGTCCCAAGGGACAGATGTTTGACAAACGGGTGTTTCACCCCAGGGGACGTTGGGATTTGCCGGGGGACAATCGTCTGAGAACTTGGCCGTCTTTCGGAGGATTGTTAGCCTAAACACCAGGCGGGTCACCTTTAAACTTAAATTTAAACTTAAACTAACTATCGCCTTTCTAGACAAGGCGTTTGGAAAAGCTGACACCTATGAGTATGGAACCCTTTATTTTGTTATAATGTTGTGTGTGGCTTGCACTTGTTTGAAAACACAATGGTTAGAGGGAAAGGCAGTGTGAGAAAGATGTTTTTAAAGAGACAAACAACGTGGAGAAGGAAAGGGAAATATAGATATGATTTCTTTTATATTTTACAGCTAAAAGAAAGCATACTTAAAAGTTTACAAAAAGCTGATAGTGAATGCTGTATCAGACTTGTCATTTCTACTGTAGCACTTGGAATGGGACATGTGAGGCGTGTCATACATGCTGGTCCACCTACAACATTGCAAAGTAAGATTGATTGATTGGGGTTTAACGCCGTCTTTAACAATTTTTCAGTTATATCACGGCGGCCAGTTCACCTACTATTATGTTTCCTCACACCAGTACTCCATACAACATACCTTCGAAGCAACTGGCTACTTTTCCACATAGACTGTTAACCCATTGGTGAAAAAAAATGACTGGTGTCACAGTGACTTTTGTCAAACGTCAGAAAGAATGTTGCCCGAGCTGGGGTTCGAACTCAAAACTCCTGGATTGACAACCCGCGTCACTACCGGGTCTAAGTAAGAACACAATTTAAATATGTTTCATTCCTGTTTCTGTTAGTATTTATTTCCCATTGACAAAACACATGTATTCGTTTAATTTCAATTAAACAAGAGGGCCATGATGGCTCTAGATCGCTCACCTGAATTATACAATGTGATTTCTAATGCAAAACACATCAAGACAATTATTCTGACAAAGATTCAAAATGCAACCTTCAGTGTTAACAAGATTTACCTCATTAAGCCTAGTGACCTTTTTTTCTTACCTTATACATGTATGACCCATATTCGAACAAGGACTAGATATCATCAAGACAATCATTCTGACTAACTTTCAACTTGCTCAAAGTAAAAATGCGGCCTCTTGAGGTTTAACAATATTTTCCTTCAATTTGGCCATGACCTAGCTGATAACCCATTATAAAGTTTAAAGATAAAGTTTCAACATGTTCAAGTTAAAAATGCATCATCCAGAGAGTTAACAATATTTTCATTCAATTTGATCAAGTGACCTATTTTCTGAAAACATTTCAAAAATTGCTTCCTCGACATTATTCACAAGATTTTTCTTCAATTTGACTTAGTGACCTACCTTTTGATACGACTTTTCATCAAGACAAACATTTTGATCAAGTTTTAGCATGTTCAAGTTGAAAATGTGGCCTCCAGAGTGGTAACAAGATTTCCCTTTAATTTTGACTTGGTGACTTATTTTTCTACCTCATATGGCCCAGTTTCGAACTTGTCCAAGATTTAATAGAGATGAATCATAAACTTTTATTCAGATCTGATTCAAAATGTAGCCTGTAAAGTGTTAACAAAGCAATTGTTGACGACAATAACGACGTACAACGGACGGACGCCCGGAAAAACGTGATCACAATAGCTCACCCTGAGCACTTTGTGCACAGGTCAGGTAAACACGCAAAATGGTATTAAACCCTTTCCTACTTGAAAAAGACAGCAGAGGACTTTGAAAACACTAAGACAAAAGCAAAAGCATAGAAAACTGTATGAATGAAAGTTCAATTTTTTAATAAAGTTGAAAACATTGTGGTAAATGGAGAAATTACTAATTCATATCAACTTATGAGCAATTTCTCCCTTTATTACAATGTTTTCAAGTCATCTATTGCACATGTGTCAAAGATGGTCTGGTCTGCAAGTGAGATTGACTCAGTCCATATTTGAACCATTTGCTGCATACAACTTCTACAATCTGTGTGGGAAAAGATGAAATTGGATTAATTCTACTATAATATTTTCATGCACATGAAATGGAATTGTGAGACCAAATCCTTTCCCTTTATGCAGACACCTTAAGATACACGAAAGCGGACGACTTTTGAAGAAATGCTGACAATAGGAATAATTGCTCATTATGCCACAATGTTTTCAACTTTATTTACTAAGTACATTTTCATTTTTTGGAGACTCTCTATCAGGTATTTTTTAAGTGGTATTTGTTGTAAATGAAAAAGGATTATGAAGGCGTGGGTCAAACATCAAAAGCTTAACTTTATGTTTACAATATTTTCTTAAGCCATTATTACATGTTAAACCGTTTTCACATACAACAAATCAGCAGCCAAAAACTTTCTTCAATATGTTTGCCTTGATGCATTGTCTAAATGAAAATATAGTTAATGAGAAGAGTTGAAAACATTGTGGCAAAAGAGTAAATTACTCATAATGACCAATTTCACCTTTTGCCACAATGTTATCAAAAGGCATCTGCTCCAGATATGTCTAAATGTGTCTGCACGTGTCAAAGCATTGTAAAAACAAGAGTATTGGTACATAATACATATTTTGTTTCAGCTTACGTTCAAGAAATAGGAAGAGCTGGCAGAGAAGTCAACTTCGCACAACCTTATACTCTACTACAACAACAATGACCTGGCAATACAACATATTCGCAAAGAAGTTAAAGACTATTGCAAGTCAAAGAAATGTCTTCGTGAACTTGTTAAAGAATTCTTTGGTTTTTAAACAAGATCGAAACCTCAAAGTTGCTGTAGTGTGTGCCACAAAACTCTTGGAATCGAATGGGAATTTGGAAAATGTACGCTAGCTGCAGATTTCGTCAACCGTTGGTGATGTTTGCAAACAGTTTGGTTTCAGATCAGGCCCAACAAAACACGGGCCTGATCCGAGATCCAAACTGTTTGACAATCAGATTCTATTTCAGCAAATATTTGGAAGCAGAAATATATTTTTCAAAACTGTTGCAGACGAAAGTTTACCATACTTGCAAAGAGTTAAAATGAATCTCACTTAACCCTTTCCCTCATACAACAAATCTGCAGCAGACCACTTTGAACATATTTTGTCAAAAAATAGAAAATCTCTAAAATTGAAATTTGAATGGATAACAACATGACTAAAAGTGGAAAACATTGTGGCAAAAGGAGAAATTGCCGTCTGCTGCAGAGGCGCCAGAAAGCGTGTATATGAGGAAAAGGGTTAATAAACCATAATATTTACTGATATTCGTTCTTATTGATAACCTGATCTGTTGCAGATAGAACTGCCAACACTAACAATTCTAAAGCTCATAAAATAACGGTGTTTTGTGTTTTTCAATCCATAATGTAAAATCATTAAAGTTAAGTTTCACCACAGGACTTTTCGGCTCTTTTTTAAATGAACTATGCCTTCCAGGAGTTTCAAGGAATGGACTTTCTTCTCTAAGGCATTTTATGCTTCTGAGCCCGCCTGATAACTGCGGTTTCCTTGTAAAATTTATTGGTTACCTCGTCCATCCCAAAAAAAGCACCACTTCGCTTCACCAAAGAATTGTCAGTGGCATTGGAGCACATTGCACGCAAATGTCCCTTGATTAGTCGTACAAGATGTTCCATTTGTAAGTCTGCTGGTATAACTGTCTTACCAGTGTTCACAAAAAGACCATAACATGTTTCAGCTGCTTTCTGTTCACTGAGAAGGGCTATTTGTTGGCTGAGAAATCGAAGAATTTCCAGTGCATATTTTGATTTGTTGTTATGTTCCTTAAATAACAGTAACAAGTACTTCATCAGAGTTAAGAGCCTATCTCTGTTTGGATATTTTAATGATAGCACACAGGTTTATGAAAATCAACCCTATTTCTAAAACTAGGTTACCATAACAATTTACATAGTCAGCTGACCATAATTCCTCATTTGAATGACATAACTTTGTGTGTGTTGTTGACAAAGCTTTGTTAATGATTGGTGATACTTGATTTACTAACCAGAGCCGAATTTCCTCATCAGACATATTCTGAATATCAGGAATATTTTCAGGTTCTGTTTGTAAATCTGGTAGCCCAAATAATTCACAGCTAGCTTCAATAATGTAAGCTTTAATGGAAGAAACTGCTAAGTCACGACAACTGTCTAAATGAATTTTAACATCAGTACCATCAGCATCTTTTCTCAGTAACTTAATTTTCTGTCTATACAAACTAAATGACTCAATATGTTCTTTACTGTACAATAGTTGATAACATATTGTTAACAAAGCCATTTGCAAATGAAACAGTTCAAATGTTATAGGATATAGGTTTTCATAGCGATCTGAGGCTGTGAGTGCAGCAGCTCGAAGTCTTTTAGCTCCTGTGAATCTTTCTCTAGTCAACTGATCACCACCAATGTGAATTTTAGGACACTGTTTCCCACAAGCTTCATATGTTTTCTGACAGAACTCTTGATAGCTATCAAGTATATGAACTACTTCACTGTACTTCTGCTCGTTTTTATGTTGCATAGGCAGAGGAATCACTCTGTTTTGGCTTTTTTTAACCTACTGGCATTTCTTTAATTGGACCTGCAACTGCTTTCTTGGCAAAACTTAGCCAGGGATGAAACTCACAGAGACATCTGACTGCATGAACAGACGGTTCAAATGTAAGGTCTTTCCATTCATTGTCACTGATGATAAAGGTCTCAATAGGAACATCTCTTAAGTCAGTTTGTGGAGAAGTGTTGTTTAAATGGACACCAATGAAGTTTTGTACAACAACAGCCGAACCAAACCAATTTTCCATATGGTTGCTTTTTCCACTACTTCAGAGTTGCGACACACGGATGTGAAAGTTTACATTGTCCCCAACAATCCGGAACTTCCCTTTATTCTTAACAACATCTATGAGTTTTTCGTTGAAGCAGTCTCCTATCAAATCCATGGGATCGAGCATTCCAGAATGGGATAGTAGACGAGGTTGTAGACGATCATACACCTGCAAATACAGTTGATGTTAAGTAGACATAATTTGAAAACATTTTCGCAAAAGTTTCCGAGGCTGGCAGTCTTCTAGAACAAAAGTTACACTGCGCATGCAACAAAGATGGAAATCGGGAAACTGCGTTTTTTCCCGAAACCGTATCAGCTGGATCCATCTGATAGTTTACGCGTCCTGCCTACGGACTCTACGGATCGGGCGAGTTTCCAGGATGGCAGTCTTCTAGAACAAAAGTTACACTACACATGCAACAAAGAGGGAAATCGGGAAACTGCGTTTTTCCTGAAACCGTATCAGCTGGACGCGTAAAGGCAATATTTTATGCGTCCTGCCTACGCACTCTACGGATCGGGGCGAGTTTCCGGGCTGGCAGTCTTCTAAAACAAAAGTTACACTGCACATTTAACAAAGACGGAAATCGGGAAACTGCGGGGTTTTTTCGAAGCCGTATCAGCTGGACCCATAAAGGCGATAATTTACGCGTCCTGCTTACGCACTCTACGAATCGGACGAGTTTCCAGGCTGGCAGTCTTCTAGAACAAAAAAGTTACACTGCACATGCAACACAGAAAGAAATCTCGAAATTCATTTTTTTACCGAAACTGTATCAGCTGGACCCATAAAGGCCATAGTTTACGCGTTCTGCCTACGCACTCTACGGATCGGGCGAGTTTCCAGGCTGGCAGTCTTCTAGAACAAAAGTTACACTGCACATGCAACAAAGATGGAAACTTTCGGGGAACTGCGTTTTTCCCCGAAAATGTATCAGCTGGACCCGTAAAGGCGATAGTTTACGCGTCTTGCCTACGCACTCTACGGATCGGGCAAGTTTCCGGGCTGGCAGTCTTCTAGAACAAAAATTACACTGCACATGCAACAAAGAGGGAAATCGGTAAACTGCGTTTTTCCCCGAAACCGTATCAGCTGGACCCATAAAGGCGATAGTTTACGCGTGCTGCATACGCATTCTACGGATCGGGCGAGGTACCCCGAGTTATTTATGACATGGTAGCCAATATCTTTGATTAAAACTGAATAGAAGTTTATTCTGACAACGTGTCCATTCCATTCCGAACACAGAAGTGGCCAGTAAGCTCGTCATATGAATCAGATAGACGTGAACACGATCTCCAGGAAGTGATGCGAGGTAACCGGAGTCACCTTTATATATGGCATGCATGGTAGCCAAGATGTCTGTTTCGAACTCAGTCGAGTGTATTTAAACAACGGCATCATTGCATTTTAGCATCAAAAGTATTAAGAAATTCTGTCCCTGGTGTCCGAAAGTCTTGAAATGTATTGCCAAGGAGTGAGACGATGTGCATTTAAACGCCCTTATTCATGACATGGAAGCAAATATGCCTGGTTGAAACTGAATCGGAGTTCATTCTGACAACGTGTTAATTCCATTCTGAACATAGAAGTGGCCCGTAACCATGTCCTAGGTATCAGAAAGACGCGAAATATATTTCCAAGGAGTGAGGCGAGGTACCTCCCTTATATATGGCATGGTAGCCAATATGTCTGTTTCGAATTCAGTTAAGTGTATTAAGACAACAGCATAATTGCTCTTTCGAATCAAAAGTAGTAAGAATTCCTGTGCCTGGAGTCCGAAAGTCGTGAAATATATTGCCAAGGATTGAGGCGAGGTGCATTGAGACGCCGTCATTTAAGACATGGTAGCCAATATCCCTGGTTGAAGGTAAATGGAAGTTTATTCTGACAACGTGTCCATTCCATTTCGAACACGGAAGAGGCCAAAAACGATGTCATATGAATCAGATAGACGTGAACTCGATCTGCAAGTAGTTAGGAGAGGTACATTGAGTCCCTCTTATATATGGCATGGTAGCCAAGATGTCTGTTTCGAACTCAGTCGAGTGTATTTAGACAACGGCATCATTGCATTTTAGCATCAAAAGTAGCAAGAAATTCGTTCCCGTCTTGAAATTCATTGCCAAGGTGTTAGACCAGGTGCATTTAGAAGCCCTCATTTATGACATGGTAGCCAAAATCATTGGTTGAAACTGAATCGAAGTTCATTCTGACAACGTGATTATTCCATTGGCTAGTTACCATGTCCTAGGTATCAGGAAGACTCAAAATATATTTCCCAGGAGTGAGGCGAGTACCCGGAGTCCCCCTTATATATGGCATGGTAGCCACTATGTCTGTTTTGAACTAAGTAGGGTGTATTAAGACAACGGCATAATTGCTTTTCGAATCAAAAGTAGTAAGAAATCCTGTCCCTGGTGTCCGAAAGTCGTGAAATTTATTGCCAAGGAGTGAGTGTATTTAGACGCCCTCATTTATGACATGGTTGCCAATATGCCTGATTGAAACTGAATCGAATTGTCTTCCGACATTGTGTTCATTCCATTATGAACACAGAAGTGGCCATTAACCATGTCCTAGGTATCAGAAAGACGTGATCACGATATCGAATAGTGAGGCGAGGTACCCGGAGTCCCCCTCATATATGGCATAGTAGCCAATATGCCTGTTTCGAACTCAGTCGAGTGTATTAACACAACGGCATAATTGCTTTTTCGAATCAAAAGTAGTAAGAAATCCTGCCCCTGGTGTCCGAAAGTCGTGATTTATATTGCCAAGGAGTGAGGCGAGGTACATTGAGACGCCCTCATTTAAGACATGGTAGCCAATGTGCCTGGTTGAAACTGAATGGAAGTTTTTTCTGACATCGTGTCCATTCCATTCTAAACATAGAACTGGCCAGTTACCATGCCATATGAATTAGAAAGACGTGAACACGAACTATAAGTAGTGAGGCGAGGTACATGGAAGTCCCCCTTATATATGGCATGGTAGCCAATATGTCTGTTTTTAATTGAGTCGAGTGTATTTAGACAACGGCATTATTGCATTTTAGCATCAAAGTAGCAAGAAAGTCTGTCCCTGGTGTCCGAAAGTCTTGAACTGTATTGCCAAGAAGTGAGACGAGGTGCATTTATACATCATTCTGACAACATGTTCATTCCATTCTTATATATGGCATGGTAGCCAATATTTCTGTTTCGAACTCAGTCGAGTGTATTAAGAACACGGCATAATTGCTTTTTCGAAGTGCATTGATACGCCCTCATTTATGACAGGGTAGCCAATATTCCTGGTTAAAACTGAATGAAAGTTTACTCTGACAACGTGTCCATTCCATTCTGAACACAGAAGTGGCCAGTAACCATGTCATATGTATCAGAAAGACGTGAACACGATCAAGTAGTGAGGCGAGGTACCAGAATCAACAGTCAGAGAAGTATTACAAACCAAACTAAGATTGTCAGTTTGCATCATGGCGGCTTCACATGCTCCAAAACAATGGCCACTGAGTCAATAACTTCATTTGAAGCCTGGGGACAGAATCTTCAGTGCATTTTATCACTTGACCACAACTTTGCGCAATTTTTAGTTAATGGCTATACATGGTTAAAAAAAACTTCTACTACCCAACTTCGAGCACTAACAAACGACGGAGAAGACGTTCCTGAGGCACGTAGACGCACAATGGAGCAAAACAAAAAGTTACACACCTAGAAATGCTTCTCGGCCAGATAGCAAATTATGGCCCAGTGATTTCCAGAAACAAATATTGTTAAAAATTGTACATCTATCAAAGGTATCTGGCAAGCCATACGCAGGCATACGCTGAAAACGCTCGAGTTACGCTAGAGGTGCGTTAATGCGTTAATCATAGGTCGAGTACGCTGGTCATACGCTGAAAACGCTCGTATTGATGGTGCATGAGTAACGTTGTTCTGACGTATCTGCAACGTACGATATATAGACATCTTGGCGTATGCCTAACGTCTGAGTAACGTATACATAACCTACAACTAGCGTATGATTGGCGTATCCGCTGCGTATTGCCAGCGTTTTGATAAAGTGTATATATAGGATCCCATTTCTAGATATTCTACAGTTAGACTTATATAGCCATACGCAGACTACGCTGGTAATACGCTGGTTATACGCTGGCGATACGCTACTCATACGATACTCATAGGTTCAATAGGGGAAGTACATGTATACAAACAATTTTGTGTTTTCAATGGCTTTTTGTGCGTATGAAAATTAATTTATGAATTTCCATACGCAACGAATACGTTTCTCTCGTACGCAATAGTGTGACAGGGCCATCAGGCCGCGTTCCTAATTAAAAGTGTTTAGTCAAAGCAACCAATTGTTAACAGGTGAACCTTGTTTCAATGCAATGTGCGTTCTTCTACAGTTGTGTTCAATGTTGCAATTTATCTTTACCGTTTTCAAACAAACCTCAAACAATCAATTTAATACTTTATAAGAATAAACATTTTTGCATTAATGTCTCTCCCTCTCCTCTCCTCTCCTCTCCGTCTCCGTCTCCGTCTCCGTCTCCGTCTCTCCGTCTCCGTCTCCGTCTCCGTCTCCGTCTCCGTCTCTCTCTGTCTCTGTCTCTGTCTCTGTCTCTGTCTCTGTCTCTGTCTCTGTCTCTCTCTGTCTGTCTGTCTGTCTGTCTCTCTCTTTTTCTCTCTCTCTTTCTCTTTCTCTGTCTCTCTCTATCTCTTTCTCTGTCTCTCTCTCTCTATCTCTCTATCTGTCTGTCTGTCTGTCTGTCTGTCTGTCTGTCTGTCTGTCTGTCTGTCTGTCTGTCTGTCTGTCTGTCTGTCTGTCTGTCTGTCTGTCTGTCTGTCTGTCTGTCTGTCTGTCTGTCTGTCTGTCTGTCTGTCTGTCTGTCTGTCTGTCTGTCTGTCTGTCTGTCTGTCTGTCTGTCTGTCTGTCTGTCTGTCTGTCTGTCTGTCTGTCTGTCTGTCTGTCTGTCTGTCTGTCTGTCTCTCTCTCTCTCTCTCTCTCTCTCTCTCTCTCTCTCTCTCTCTCTCTCTCTCTCTCTCTCTCTCTCTCTCTTCATCTCTCTCTCTCTCTCCTCTCTTTCTCTCTCTGTCTGTCTGTCTCTGTCTCTCTCTCTCTCCATCTCTCCCTCCCTCTCTTTCTCTCTCTCTCTCTCTCTCTCTCTCTCTCTCTCTCTCTCCCTCTCTCTCTGTTTCTGTATCTCTTGCTGTCTGTGTGTGTGTGTGTGTGTGTGTGTGTGTCTCTCTCTCTCTCTCTCTCTCTCTCTCTCTCTCTCGCTCTCTCTTTCTCTCTCTCTGTCTCTCTCTGTATCTCTTGCTGTCTCTGTCTCTGTCTGTCTCTGTCTCTTTATCTCTGTCTGTCTGTCTGTCTGTCTGTCTGTCTGTCTGTCTCTCTCTGTCTGTCTCTCTCTCTCTCTCTCTCTCTCTCTCTCTCTCTCTCTCTCTCTCTCTCTCTCTCTCTCTCTCTCTCTCTCTCTCTCTCTCTCTCTCTCTCTCTCTCTCTCTCTGTCTCTCTCTCTCTTTCTCTATCTCTCTCTTCATCTCTATTTATCTGTCTATGTCTCTGTCTCTGTATCTCTCTCTCTCTCCTCTCTTTTTTTCTCTCCTCTCTTTTTCTCTCTCTTTCTCTCCCTCCCTCTCTCTGTCTGTCTCTCTCTCTCTCTCTCTCTCTCTCCATCTCTCCCTCCCTCTCCCTCTCTCTATGTCTCTCTCCCTCTATGTCTCTCTCTGTCTCTCTTGCTGTCTCTGTCTGTCTGTCTGTCTGTCTGTCTGTCTGTCTGTCTCTGTCTCACTCTGTCTCTCACTCTGTCTCTCAGTCGTCCTGCATAAATCGTGGTCTGTCATGCATTGAACGCCGTCAGGCATGCGTTAAACGTTGTCATTATTGCATTAAATGTCGTCTGACATGCATTGAACGTATGTAAAACTTGTTCCCATATATAGTCTGCTCAATGAGACAGTACTTTGGCGGTTAGATTAGACAATATGACCCCGGAGGTATGTGAAATTTAATCCAAATATAGTCATTATGTCGCATGCAATACTTTAACCAAGTTGCAAAAGGATGCAAACATCGACACATACCAGAGACTGTAATAGCTATCCTTATTATTGACAGCATATTCAAAGTCAGTAATTGTGCAAGTTTGGTCAAATATACGACCTCAATATATGTAATAACACGATTGTCCAACATCTGTGTGTTTGTGAGTGAGGTAACAAACAACTTTTTAATAAGAACCTTGACCTTGTTTAAAACTTGATATAGTATTCGTATAATTATCCCCCGCTTTTTCGAAGAACAAAAAGGGGGGTTATTAATTTCGGTTTGTCCGTCTGTCCGTCTGTCTGTCTGTCTGTCTGTCTGTGTCTGTCTGTCTGTCTGTCTGTCTGTCACACTTGGTTTCCGCACAATAACTGCCACAAATGTGAACCTTTTTTTTTCAAACTTTGTAACAAGGTTAAATGCCTTAAGAGCTAGGCCAAGTTCGATCGTCATTTCCGGCGGACTTTATTCGGTGGAGTTATGGCCCCTTATTTAATAAAAAATGTCGTTTCTTGCCGTTTCTGTGCAATAACTGCTACAGATGTGAACCTTTTTTTTTTTCAAACTTGGTAACAAGGTTAAATGCCTTAAGAGCTAGGCCAAGTTTGATTGTCACTTTCGGCGGACTTTATTCGGTGGAGTTATGGCCCCTTATTTAACAAAAAATGTCGTTTCTTGCCGTTTCCGTGCAATAAAAAGTGTTTTCAAACTTAGTAACAAGGTTAAATGCCTTAAGGGCTAGGCCAAGTAGATCGTCACTTTCGGAAGACCTTATTCGGTGGAGTTATGGCCCCTTATTTAACAAAAAATGTCGTTTGTTGCTGTTTCCGTGCAATAACTGCCACAAATGTGAACCGGTTTTTTTCAAACTTGTTAACAAGGTTAAATGCCTTAACAGCTAGACCAAGTTCGATTGTCACTTTCGGTGGAGTTATGGCCCTTATTTAACAAAAAATGTTGTTTGTTGCTGTTTCCGTGCAATAGCTGCCACAAATGTGAACCGTTTTTTTTTTCAAACTTGGTAACAAGGTTAAATGCCTTAAGGGCTAAGCCAAGTTCGATCGTCACTTTCGGTGGAGTTATGGCCCCTTAATAAACAAAAAATGTCGTTTGTTGCTGTTTCCGTGCAATAACTGGCACAAATGTGAACCGGTTTTTTTCAAACTTGGTAACAACCTAGGCCAAGTTCATTTAATTGACCCTGTTGTTATACATGTTCAATAAAAAGTCTACTGATATGTTTAAACCTAACCTCAACATTTTCCTACAATATTTCCTGCAAGCGGGGGATATAAATTTCATGAATTTGCTTGTTTAAACAGAGTTGGATTGACCGAATAATTCATATATTCGTGCCACTAACGAAATATTCCCTGTTTCGCACCCAAGTCGTTTTCAAGCACCATTGAAACCTCCAATATACGGTCATAGTTAAATCCCGAGACTATACAAACATGAAACTGGATCGTTACTACTGTGTTCGTGTAACGAGATCCATTTTATGTCACGGTACAATCATCTGCCTCGGTGGTGTAGTTATAGAGCATCCGCTTCGGGTTCGGGTTGACGCGGTTTCGATCCCCGCTTGGGGTCATACCAAATACTTAAAAGATGGTATTAATGGCTTTCCTTCCTTGGAAATAAGGAGTGTGGCATAACGACTGACTCAGTTGTACCATGATAATCAACCAGTAGTACTTACCCAGGAATCTCCGTTATATAACTGAACAATTGTTGAATGCGGCGTAAACACTTCATATAGGGACACCAGCTACACACTTGCTCAGTCTGGCCAGAATCAACACTATTTGTGAAAGTCTATAAGAATGGTTCGTTGACTTATTTATTGAAATATTAGAACGATTTATCCATACAAATGACATAATATGTTGACATTTTAATAATCGAAGACAATTTCTGACATATTATAATCTGCCAAGATTAGAATACAATTATGTGCAGTTTGACCTTGGTATACATTGTTTGAAACTATTGTATAAAGTCGTGCATTTCAGGATAAGGGTTACGGCTCAAATGTGGCATACATACATTCTTATATGAATATAAAACTTGCCAACATTTAAAAAGTTTAGTGATCTTGTTTCTCGTTAACAAAGTTTCATGGGTCGCCTGTGTCGCCTGTTAAAATGACGAATACTATCAACTACTCCATAATGAACAGGAAATGAAGCCAAACTCAAAGCGTGACAAACGAGTGAACATGCAGGCATATGGAAGGCGACCGAGACATATATATATATATATATATATATTGTCATTTTAAAATGGAAGTTTATGAGTTCAAGCAACGGACCTTCAGCTTAGCCTTGCTATTAAAACGGCCATTATCTACCTATAAAGCAATTACCTTTACGCATCCGAGCATGGAGTGTGTACCATGTCACGGGAATTAATGTTGTTATCGCGATGATACGGAAGAAAGCCTTCTATCGCTCGTGGGTTTAAGTGATTGATGATCCCTCTGATCGAGGATGTGAACAGGTTGATATTTACCTATGATATAGTACGGTGTTCCGTTAGGGCCATCGTTGTTTCGCGGTTTCGACCTAAGGTCGACAGTACGATAACGCGATGCGAAAGTGCGAAAACGCGATGCGAAACTGCGAGACCACGATGCGAGGAGGCGATATTAATATCGTACTTTCGCATCGCACTTTCGTACTATCGCATCGCGTTATTGTACTATCGACCCTAGGTCGATATTAATATCGTACTTTCGCATTGCGTTATCGTACTATCGACCCTACGTCGATAGTACGATAACGCGATGCGAAAGTACGAAAGTGCGATGCGAAAGTACGATATTAATATCGCCTCCTCGCATCGTGGTCTCGCAGTTTCGCATCGCGTTTTCGCATCGCGCTATCGTACTATCGCATCGCGTTATCGTACTGTCGACCCTAGTCGAAACCGCGAAACTACGATGGCCATAACGTAGTATAGCTACATACGAGTATTCGTGGATTTTTGACGCCACTTTCAACAGTATTTTAGTTTTTACAAATCTCGTCCATGATTAGTACATGTTAGCTTATTCTTATACGACACTGCCTCTTCTATAAACGAACGTTTATAGACTAACGATTTAAATGTTATGCAGTATTGTCGGCCTTCGGCTCGGAATACATCATTTACATAATGTTATTCGTACTAATAAACCTACGTCCCTAATATCAGTTACCTGGGTGATTTGATTTACAATATGATAATTATTTAGTTTTAATAAGACGAAATAGGTCAAAGAGAACAGCAAATATACAGATACAATGTGCTCATAGAAGAGTGTATGAATATGTGGTCGAGTGGTAAGCGTCGGGGATTTGGAACCGGGCGTCCAGAGTTCGATCACGAGTCGTGGCACGGCGATCATGGTGGAGTGCCCTTGGGCAAGGCTCATTTCCTAACCTAATACTGGGTTTGTTTACCCAGGGACCAATGGGCCTAAGTCTATGTGGAAAAGCAGCCAGTTGCTTGGGAAGATTGTTTTTGTGGAGTACTGGTGTGAGAAAACCAGGAAAGCATGAGTAGGTGAACTGGCCGCCGTGATATACTGAGAAATTGTTAAAAACGGCGTTAACACCCCAATCAATCAATCAATCGTTTACCCAGGGATCACCAGACACAGGTCGATAATAACAAAATGTATCAACCCAGACAACATAACTATCAGGACCTACAATGTTGAATACTGTAGAAGCACAGATTCAGAGCAACAACAACCGACATAAACCACGAGCAAGAAAACCTGAGTATGCTGTGAATCTATACCGATTAAATTGTATAAAGTTTACCTTGATCACGTGTCCATCCGTGACTTGAGACAGTATTAATCATAGTATCAGTATCATTACTATGATTACTATGTACTATCAGTATCATTACTATGTAATATCAGTACCATTACTAAGTATTATCAGTACCATTACTATGTAATATCAGTACCAGTACTATGTAATATCAGTATCATTACTATGTAATATCAGTACCATTACTATGTAATATCAGTATCATTACTATGTAATATCAGTATCATTACTATGTAATATCAGTATCATTACTATGTAATATCAGTATCATTACTATGTAATATCAGTATCATTACCATGTAATATCAGTATCATTACTATGTAATATCAGTATCATTACTATGTAATATCAGTATCATTACCATGTAATATCAGTATCATTACTATGTAATATCAGTAATATCAGTATCATTAGTATGTATTGGTTAGAAGTGAACACAAATCCGTAAAATAATTTCCCCTTTTCTTCCTTTATGCTTATCGTTAAAATGCAATTAATGTAGATACACATTGTTTATTTTTTTGCTTTGATATTTTAACTGGAATTTCGATATAGTTATCATTGTTATGCCGCGTTCTTTTGATTTGTATACAGCATGCATTGCGATTAATGCATCAATGAGTGTGTAAACTATGCAACGACCTTTTTGCGATAGACCCCCATTCTGTGTATACAATATGTGCATTCAACTCAAATATTTTTTATTAACGGACATAACAAGGTCTTCTTGTGAAGTGTATGTGATAAAATTAAATTGATCGGTAAATCCTTGTCCTGCTGTATTCCGTGCTCTGCAGTTAGCCCCTTGGCTGCAGCACTTCGAGTGCTTTGTTATCAAAGCAAACGCCAATTAAAAATAAATACCAAGAAAACGTATATTTATATATTTCAACGAAAAACTTCGAATTAGAGGAAACGATTGTAGTTGATGTTTAATAAACACACACTTTAGTTTGGGCGCTAAGTTTTTTGGGCTTGCCTCTATCCCATTCCTAGCATGCATTTCGACAAGTCAACGTTCGGCGCCAACCAAGCTGCACTCATTGTATTTTAGGCCGAGTGTCTACTCGGAGCGGGGGGAATATTGACACCTTTCTCGACCTTCGGTCTCGGGCGATATCATCTTCCACGCGCCTTGTCGTACAATACAAAAGCAGGTATCGCTTATGCAACATATATAAAAAGAAATATGACAACTACAGTAGCGCATCACCCATAACCTAATTTACAGATTTGGTTTTTGGATAGCTTGACTTGATTGACCGAATTTTATCCTGTTAGGATGTAGTTCGCAGTGGCGTACATCCCTTCACAGTTCTATGAACACACACAAGATATCTTGAACGACGCTATCCTTTGGGTTTAGATGTGTATGTTTTCGTGAGGGATTTAGATGGGCTTTATATTGCCAGTTAATTTGTAAAAGAAAACCTGAAAGTCATATAGGAAGTTAGGTACTTACTTAAGATTTCATCTTATACATTTTTATTGTATTTTGATTTTTTTGATTTGTTTAATTGTTTAACTGTCTATGTCTGTCTGTCTGTCTGTCTGTCTGTCTGTCTGTCTGTCTGTCTGTCTGTCTGTCTGTCTGTCTGTCTGTCTCTTTCTCTCTCTCTCCCCCCTCTCTCTCTCTCTCTCTCTCTCTCTCTCTCTCTCTCTCTCTCTCTCTCCTCTCTCTCTCTCTCTCTCTCTCTCTCTCACTCTCTCTCTCTCTCTCTCTCTCTCTCTCTCTCTCTCTCTCTCTCTCTCTCTCTCTCTGCCTCGCTCTCTCTCCCTACCTCTATATCTCTCTCTGTCCTGTCTCTCTGTGTCTCTTCCTCCTTCTCTCTTTGTCTCTGTCTCTCTGTATCTCTATGTCTCTCTCTCTGCCTCTCTCTCTCTCTCTCTTCTCTCTTCCTCTCTCTCTCTCTCTCTCTCTCTCTCTCTCTCTCTCTCTCTCTCTCTCTCTCCATCTCTCTATGTCTCTCTCTATGTCTGTCTGTCTGTCTGTCTGGTCTGTCTGTCTGTCTGTCTGTCTGTCTGTCTGTCTCTATCTGTCTCTCTCTCTGTCTCTCTCTCTGTCTCTCTCTCTGTCTCTCTCTCTGTCTCTCTCTCTCTGTCTCTCTCTGTCTCTCTCTCTGTCTCTGTCTCTCTCTCTGTCTCTCTCTCTGTCTCTGTCTCTCTCTCTGTCTGTATGTCTGTCTGTCTCTCTCTCTGTCTCTCTCTCTGTCTCTCTGTCTCTGTCTCTGTCTCTGTCTCTGTCTCTGTCTCTCTCTCTGTCTCTGTCTCTCTCTCTCTCTCCCTCCCTCTCCCTCCTTCACTCTCTCTCTCTCTCTCTCCCTCCCTCTCCCTCCTTCACTCTCTCTTTCTCTCTCTCCCTCTCTCGCTCGCTCTCTCTCACTATGTCTCTCTGTATCTCTATATCTCTGTCTTCCCCTCCCTCCCTCTCTCTGTCTCTCTCTCTCTCTCTCTGTCTGTCTCTCTTTCTCTTTGTCTGTCTGTCTGTCTGTCTGTCTGTCTGTCTGTCTGTCTGTCTGTCTGTCTGTATGTCTGTCTGTCTGTCTGTCTGTCTGTCTGTCTGTCTGTCTTGTCTGTATGTATGTCTCTCTATCTCTGCTCTCCCTCCCTCCCTCTCTTTCTCCTATATCTCTCTGTTAAAAAAACAGGGTAGTCAAAACCCATACGATAGAAAATGCAGGATAGTCAAAACCCATACAAGACGAATGTTTGACGCAAAGCATAAAAAAACGCCGCAATATTTCGTCATGAAGAAATAAAAGTAAGTACATTTAAATCCACAAACATTAGAAACATTTAATCTGTAGTTAGTGATGCAGATATCAGTATTTGATGCTTTTAGTATTATTTAATCTGGCAGAGTATGTGTTTTAAGCGAGTGATATGATCTAGAGTTAAACTGATCATGAAAAGTGACATATAAGACTAATACTAAAGATAAATGGACAAGAGGTTATGATAAATTTCAATTTGTACCAAAAACAATCAACTATTTGTATTGAACACACGCCCTGTTATGATATGTTTTTGTCAAGTATCGGTAAATTATATATGATAGTGGATATGGATTTAACCATTACCCACATAAAACAAATCTGCAGCAGAAGAACTCGAAATTATCAAGTACAAAATATAAAAAATCAGTATGATAATTAAAAAGTGTTGAAATCATTGTGGCAAATGCAAATATTGCTCATTATGAACGATTTCTCCTTTTGCCACATTGATTTCAATCATGTTTAACCTGACAGACTTTGAAATCATCAAAACATAGAACATCTCTATAAATGATAGTAAGTAATTGAAAAGAGTTGAAATTATTGTGGCAAATGGAGCAAATTTCACCTTTATGTCTAAAGTCGTCTGCTGCAGAGGCTCAGAAAGGGTATATACTTGTATGTGAGAAATGGTTAAGACCGTAAATGGATAAAAAAATAAGCTTATTAATAGCAATTTTAACCTTTTGCCTCAATTATTTCAAAAGTCCTCTGTTGCAGAGGACAGTCATGGTATATATGTGGGAAAGAGTTAAAACCGTAAGTGGAGAAAATTAAGGAAAAACATATCAGGTCATAACCTACGGAATTCCGTTAGGGCCATCGCCTATGAATGAAATAATCTGAAACGCGAAAACACGAAAGTACGATGACGAAAACGCGAAAACGCAAAAGTACGAGGACGAAAACACGAAACCGCAAAGGTACGATGATGAAAACGCGATATTGTATCGCATTTTCATCATCGTTTTTTCGCGTTTTCGTCATCGTAGCTTCGCGTTTTCGTCATCGTACTGTCGCGTTTTCGTGTTTTCGCGTTTCAGATTATTTTATTCAAAGGCTAATATGCAGATGGCCCTAACGGAATTCCGTAATAACCTGATTCAGTTTTAATTTAAATTGATATTGGAGAGAGTTTTCTGTGGAGATATAAAGACCCAAAAAAAATTTGAATGGGTATACAACTATGAGAGGTAAAGGTGTTAGAAATTTAGAACACGCGTACGAGTATATTGCAAAAACACCATATTATTAAACTGTTTCATCAAAATGTCGAACGAGCAAACGTCCTTTTCTACGGTCCCGGTTCAAGCAATTACATCGCATAAGGAACGAACAGATCGTATCGGTTATCATTACATGTATATTCACATAAGAGTGCGTTTAAATAACGGTAACTCTGCAAAGGAGATTGCGTAATATCATAGGATGTCAGGAACCAGATTACATCTAGCGCGCCTGCTTTTGGTTTCCGGTTTGATATTCTATTGAGATTATAAAGCGTATGAGGCAGGTTACCAATTAAATAGAATGGTTCTTTATTTTACTGTTTAGACTAGATACAGTTTGAATTTCGCTTAACTAGTGATAAACTCCATTTTGAATTATGAAACCAAAAGACACTTGGTTATTACATTATTGTAACCGGTTGAAAAATTGCAATCAAGTAAAAAAAAATAGTTTAGAGTTACAAACTGCAGGAATAGTTGATGTAGATCTTCAATTATTGAAAGCGGTAAACAAAAGACATCTTAAGATAGTACTTACTAATATCATAGTAATTATGATTATTACAATTAATAATTGTGACAAACAGATGAAATAAAACCATACAATTTATTGTTATTATTTAAAGAAATTATCACTTTAAGGCAAGTATCACCTTATTTAATCACCTGTGACTGAATTACTACCAATCAGTGGGGTTTTGTTTTCTCTACAATTTCAATCAGTACAGTGTTGTCTACTCTGCATTTCCAATCGTGTGGGTTTTGACTACCTGGGTTTTGACTACCCTGTTTATTAAACCATATGGGTTTTGACTACCCTGTTTATTAAACCATATGGGTTTTGACTACCTGGGTTTTGACTACCCTGTTTATTAAACCATATGGGTTTTGACTACCCTGTTTATTAAGCCAAATGGGTTTTGACTACCCCTGTTTATTAAACCATATGTGTTTTGACTACCCTGTTTATTAAACCATATGTGTTTTGACTACCCTGTTTATTAAACCATATGGGTTTTGAATACCCTGTTTATTAAACCATATGGGTTTTGAATACCCTGTTTATTAATTCATATGGGTTTGACTACCCTGTTTATTAAACCATATAGGTTTTGAATACCCTGTTTATTAAACCATATGGGTTTTGACTTCCCTGTTTTTTAAACCATATGGGTTTTGACTACCCTTTCTTTTCTAACGTACTGGTTTTGACTACCATTATTTTTTATCGTATGGGTTTAGACTACCCTGTTTATTAATTCATATGGGTTTGACTACTATTACAAAAAGGTACCGTATGGGTTTTGAATGTTCCCCGGTGCTCACTTCAGGCGACTTAAAAAGTAATGATGTTAAAGGATCTAGCCAGGGATTGTTCGTGTCGAAGACACTTATTATTTTCAGGAACACTTGCATAATTTATCTTCATCAAACATTCAAAATCGGAATTTAAGCATAAATGAAACTTTCCGTTAGAAATGTTCGAATGACTGATCAAAATGTAACGCTGATCAGTTTTCAACGTCTGATTTTACAGAGACATGTAAACACATTTTATATTTATGTCTCTGGTTTTTATCAAAATGAAGGGTAGAATATATTATTATGTGGGATCTATTACCACTGGTGTCACTTTACTTTTCAACAAATTCTTCAACCCTTTTCCCACATATCACAAATCTGCAGCAGATGAATTTGAAAACATATCCGAAAATATTCGGAAACTACCTTTAAATGAAAGTACAATAATTGAATATAGTTGAAAACATGGTGACGAAAGGACACAATGTTTTCTTAAGTCGTCTGCTTCAGACGCGTCAGAAAGCGTCTGTATGTGGGAAAGGGTTAAAGAAACCATTGCAAAATTTGGGGCTTATCAGCGCATCGAGTGATCTCTATCTCCGAGCAATACTGGCGTATACATAAGCTAGTTTACCAGTCATGCGTTAAACGTCGTATGTCATGCGTCGATCGTCGTTAGTCATCCGTTAAAGGTCGTCTGGCATGCGTCGTCAGCCGTGCCTTAAACGGCGTCTGCCATGCCTCGATCGGCGGCAGTCGTGCATTAAACGTAGTCTGTCATGCGTCGATCGTCGTCAGTCATATGTTAAAGGTCGTATGTCATGCGTCGATCGTCGACAGTCATGCGTTAAAGGTCGTATATCATGCATCGATCGTCGTCAATCATGGGTTAACCGTCGTATGTCATGCGTCGATCGTCGTCAGTCATGCGTTAAACGAAGGTCGTCTGGCATGCCTCGATCGTCGTCAGTCGTGCGTTAAACGGCGTATGTCATGCGTCGATAGCCGCCAGTCGTACATTAAGCGTCGTCTGTCATGCGTCGAACGGCGTCGGTCATGCGTTAAACGTCGTCGGTAATGCGTCGATCGTCCTCGCCAGTCGTGCACTAAACGTCGTCGGTCATGCTTCGACCGTCGTCAGTCATGCGTTGACCGTCGTCAGTCATGCGTTGACCGTCGTCAGGCATGCGTTGACCGTCGTCAGTCATGCGTTGACCGTCGTCAATCATGCGTTAAACCAGAGGCGTCTGAGGTTAATTTTGAGAAAATTAACACCCAATACCTGGTTAAACTACTATAATTAGTCTGTTTTTGGTACATATGCTATATAATAATAACGACCGTATTGTTATCGCATGAAAAACCTCAGGGAATCCCAAACAAGACCGGGTTACTATAAATAGACTCCGTATTGTATTATAATAAAAGACAAGGTTTAAACTCGAAAGTATGATACATGTAATAGCATCTTAGCTCAGTCGATTGAGCCTGTAAGATAAGCGATTTCAGGCCTATGCGATATGTTCGAACCCACCACATTTTTTTTTCTTTTAACTTGGATCTATTTGTATGTATGCATGTATTTTTTTAAAATTACATTATTTTATTTGTTTGTTTTATTTTTAGATGTCATGGTTTTCTTCATTTTATAACATTAAAGATCATGAAAAACCTTGACAGAAATAGTGTAAATAATATATCATCATCATCATCATCATCATCACTATAATGCGACCTCGACTGCATGGCTGTGTAAGCTATTATACGTCGTTTTACATTTGTATGCCACATTTATACCTTCGCAGATAATATAAAATCACGAAAATTAAGGACATTGCGCGTTTAACAATTAACAAATAAAAAGATGTAATCCATTACGACTCGAACTCAGGACCTTAGCATTACGAGTTTAGCGCTCTTGTTAAACCGCTTAGTTTGCCTTCGAACTGGTGGTATGTCAGGAGTTTACCTATAATCAAAACGGGCGCATATTGTTTATGCTCATCCCTATTTTGGATAATAAAACAATCCATGACCTTTCGTTATAGGTCACTGCTCGAATAGCACCTATACCATTCTCCTTCGAAGAGTTGTCGTTCTTTATATGAGACGATAGTGCATCCCTGAAACGTAATAATCTTCGCATGAATAAGTATTAACCCGTCACTACTGTATGATTCACGAAAGTTTTATATGTTGAGTTCCTGATGCACAATTCTCACGATAGAACTTATCGATATTGTTGAAAATATCATTCTCGCTATCTCGTAAAAATGCAAGTATTTTTTTGTTGTATTTTTGTTGTATTTACTATATAAATTGCAATATCATAGCTACTTTGAATCTTTAAAGATAAGCAAATGAATACAACCTACTATTTATTAGGGGGTAGCTTACTTAAAAGGTTGAACTTTATGATTATAATGCAAACATGTGGCGTGTTCATTTTATATATTCTTGACATTTTATGCAAAAAATAGACGAACATGTGTCCTCAATTATGTATATTTTAATTAAAAAGCTCTCGGGCGAAATTTTAATGAAGCAGAAATAATCTTATAACTGTTAAAATGTTTTGGCTAAACTTTCCTTTTAATTCGCATTTTGTTATCTAAGTTGTCATGGCAGATGTATGGAATTCTATTCCCTAGTATCTGCTGTCTATTTTGTTAGACTGTATTAATGGGGGAAACACTGGGCCAGCAGAGTTAACAATATTTTATGTAAAAATGGCTATGGTTATATATGGCAAAATCCACATAATGTAAACAAAACATGGGTTTTAAATGGTTTGAAACAAAGATTAAGTGACTGTTTTGTACAAAATTGGAAAGGTGATATGTTAGGTAATGGTAGCCTTCTTATTTATAAGTATATAAAAACTGACTTTAAATATGAAGCAGACTTAGAAATGATAAGCAATAGCCAGTATAGTTATCTGCTGACTAAGATGCGTATTTCGGCACACAGATTAAGGATTGCAACTGGCAGATATGGAAGAAACCGAATTATACAATCAGACAGAGTGGGTGTCTATTGTAATTCTAATGAAATTGATGACGAATTTCACTTTGTTTTGGTATGTGATATACATCTTCTTAACAGGCAAAAATATATCAACACAAGTGTATATAAATTGTTAAGCTTGTTAAATTCTGCCAAAAAAAAATGAAGCATTAAATCTTTGTATTCATATTCATAAATGTTATAAAGAAAGAAATGAGCATCTTTATAAAAATGCTTGACCAAATCAAACATGTCTCTACATAATTTAATTTGATTGAAGATCTTGTATGTTTTTGTTTTTTTGTGTGTTGTTTTTGGTGTTTTTTTCCTTGTATTTTCCTTGTATTTGGTTCGAAACATTGTATGTATGTTTATAATCAATAAATATGTTCTATGTTCTATGTCTATTTTATCCAAATACCACTTCAAACGAGAAAGTAATGGCGATTTCATTAACCACACTATCATAGTCGAAACAAACAATACGTTTTGATAGTCATGCGTTAAACGTCGTCAGTCCACAGGCGTCTTAATTTCTATTACAGCAAAAAATGCGAAAAATCAAACAATACCTCGTTAAAATTCTCTATATTGTCTATACGCTATGATAAAAATGATAATAATGGTAATTTGGGGAATCCCGCACGTTTTACTATAAATAGCCCCTCTATACGTCCATATAGTGTTATAATAATGACAAGGTGTGCAACGGCGTTTTACCCCCTTGCTCGATTCGGGCTATACTTTCCGCAGAAAAACGTCTTAAACGACCTGGTCCCAGGTAGAGACCGGTTCATAAATGATTTTTCTCATGATCCATCACATCAATATTTGCCAACCGACCAATACGCCGGCGATTTTAAGCTTAATGTTCATTATATTTGGAAATTTGTAGTTGTCCTGACCGCCATAAGCTGACGTCACAATGTGCAACATTCCGCAGTGACAGATTAATCAAACAACGTTTTTAAACATGGTCTAATAAATATTGTTTATACTTCTTTCGAAAACGTACAAATAAATACCGTATTTTTTATAAATAATATTATTTTTTGGAAGAAAAATTATTAAATACAAACCCGAACAAACATTGCTCAAGTACAATATTCTAAAAAAGCGCGTCTTTTCGCGTTAAATATTGTGACGTCAGCGCATGGCGGTCAGGACAACTACAAATTTCCAAATATAATGAACATTAAGCTTAAAATCGCCGGAGCAAGGAGGTAAAATGCCGTTGCACACCTTGTCATTATTATTACACTATATGGACGTATAGAGGGGCTATTTATACATATGTAGTAACACGTGCTGGATTCCCCAAATTACCATTACGATCATTATGAAGCGTATAGACAATACAGAGAGACTTCTTTATTATTTTAACGAGGTATTGTGTGATTTTTTGCTGTAATAGAAATTCGGACGCCTGTGGTCAGTCACGCGGTTAGTCATTGGAATCATACCTTTGAAATAACGTCGTTTTCAACGTCAAAACGTATGTTTTTGTAACAATAACAGTGTGGTTAAAGAAATCGCTACTACTGTCTTGTTTGATTTGGTATTCAAACACCAATAACACCGAATTATAGAGAATAAAGTTACCTATGTCATGATATAAATTACATATATCTACCATGACGATTCATGTAACAATACCCGATTTTTAATGAAAATTTCACTGGAATGATTTCAAAGTAATTACATAATTTAATTTACTAAAATTTTACCCGAGAGATTATTTTAAGAAGTACATATCATTACGATCACCCTTATCAGAATTTCAAGAAAATCTGTGGAGCCGATTTTTAGTAAATCAGAGTGCCGTTTTACCAATGTCTTGCGTCGGAACGCACATTGAGATAAGAAAAATGTTGACTGTTGAAAACAATAAGGATTATTTTCTACAAGTTTGATTTGTGTCGAAATTATAACAAAATTCTATTACTTCTGGATCACCTCTCGTATATACTGACACATCTATTTTGCTGCGTAACTATGAGCAATGTAATTATCTTCGCATGAATAAGTATCAACCCGTCACTACTCATTAATTCACGAAAGTGTTATATGGTTGAGTACACAGGTGCCCGGCGCAAAAGACCCTTTAAAAAAGAAAAAAAATGGTTTTAGAAAAAAAAAAAATATATATATATTAATTACATTATAAAGGTATTCAACTTCGATGGATTGTTTACATATGTCGATTGTTCAATGCTTCTAGCAAAGTGAATTTTCGACCGATTTTTACAAATAATATATTAATCGACGCGGAATTGATTTCTTTCAGCTATATAAACACTAATATGGTAACAACTTTTCTATTTATCAAGATACGAGAGACGGATCATGCAAACTTTTTCTCTCGTAGACGATCTGACTCTGAATTCATCAGATACGTCTATCAGTGAAATGCAACAAATATCAGGTTTCATAGAACAAAATCAACTTATGCATATGCATAATAATATTCTATAACACTTACGTCCGGCTATTTTCTTTTGTTACAACCTTAATCAATGATATCGGCAATTATCTGCAGCGGTTACTTTCGCTCGGATGAAGACAGCCATTCAAATTGGTGACCCGGAAGTCGTTTCTTGTGAAATTCTATTGGTACCTGGTTTTACATTTAGGTAAGTACACGAACGGAAACCGCTCCATGTAAACATTGCGGTTTGTTTATACTGTCAACGCATTGACAGATCGGCGGGAAACTTGAGCCCGTTCTGTATGTGGAGGAAACAGTAAAGCGGGAACCATATTAATTATTTCGGGGACTGGTTTCCGTTCGTGTACTTACCTAAATTTAAAGCAGGGAACCAATACAATTTCTTCAGAAAGGACTTCCGTGTCACCAATTTGAATGGCCGCCTTCTTTATAGCGAAAGTAACCGCTGCAGATAATTGCCGATATCATTGATTAAGGTTGTAACAAAAGTCAATAGCCGGACGTAAGTGTTATAGAGTATTATAATGCATATGCATACGTTGATTTTGTTCTATGAAACGTGATATGTGTTGCATTTCACTAATAAACGTATCGATGAATTCAGAGTCAGATCGTCTACGAGAGAAAAGGTTTGCATGATCCGTCTCTCGTATCTTGATAAATATAAAAATAATGACCATATTAGTGTTTATTTAGCTGAGAGAAATCAATTCCGCGTCGATTAATATATTATTTGTAAAAATCGGTCAAAAATTGAGTTTGCTAGAAGCATGCAACAAACGGCATATGTAAAAAAATCCGTTGATTTGCCATGGAAGTAAAATACCTTTATAATGTTATTAACATATAAAAATTTTTTTTTTTCTAAAACTATTTTTTTCATGTTTAAAGGGTCTTTTGCGCCGGGCACCTGTGATCTAATTCATCTAAAGAACAAGGTCGAAGTCATGTATCCAGAACCAAAGCAAAATCTACAAGACGGTCTAATTCTGCTACACCATATCGAAGAGATAATTCCAGTATTTCACGTGTACGTGATGGTGATTCCCGGGAATCCCCTGTCTCTCGAAATACACACATTGCACGAGATGAACTGTCCCAAGAAGCGTACAACACATCGAGTAAAAATAGTAAGTCATGTGACACCAATTTATCACGTGATGAGATAAGGGTTTCCCAGAAAACTATAAATAACCATAAGTGCAATACAGGTGACACTGTGTAGGTTGATGCGGAGTAGATCCAGTTGAGATGCGCTTTATTAAACATTCAAGGTTTAGTTACAAAAAGGGTGAATAAATTGAAAACGATAGAAATAACTTGCATTTTTGAAAACAGTGATATTGTCCTTTTTACAGAAACCTGGTCAAACGATTTGACGAATCTGCATGTCGAAAACTTTGACCATTTTGTGTTAAATAGAACGATAAAGAAGAAAACCAGTAAACGAGACTCAGGTGGGGTAATAGTGTATATTAGAAATAACCTTGTTACTGACAATACGCTATTTTTTTTATAGTTCAGATGATATATTATGTATTAAAATTGACGGATCAAAGTTTTCATTACCAAATGATATATTATTTTGTCTGTGCTATGTTGTACCGGACGACAGTAGCAGACAAGGCATGATAGAGTCGAATATCTTCGATAGATTAACAGATTTTATTGCTTCATCTAACATGAAATGTGAAAATGACTTTTACTTTGTACTTTGTGGGGACATGAATAGTCGTACATCCGATTTACCAGATTCTGTAGCAGACGACAAGACACATGCAATTGCTTTACGATGATTATATTAATGACACAGGGTGTACTCGATTTTCTCAAGATAAAGGTAAAACGAATGCCTTTAGATGTTTGTAAAGAGACGGGTTTACGCATTCTGAATGGCAGATGTGGAGTAGATAAAGTAGATAAAGATAAGCAGTGTGGTTGACTATGTCATAACAACTCAGAATCTGCTAACTCATGTTTCAAACTTTGAGGTCTGTGAGCCGAACATATTAACTGATCATTGTCTTATTAATGTTACCTTTGATTTTGAAAAAAAATGTAACCTAAATGACAATAAAGAAGGCTCATATAGTAGTGTAAAGGGTAAGTATGTATGGAAGGATGAATGGAAGGATGAATATTTACACAGGTTAACGAGTGATGATAGCGTATATAAAATGGACGAGTTCATTTTAAAGGGTGATAGAAGTACAAACTGTGTTGACATTGATAATTGTATTGAATCTTTTTCAAATCTTTTTCACGATGTTGTTTCACCTTTATACAAAAATCAAAATTTAAAAGCGGATATGATATCAAGCAGAAACATAAATTGTTCTTGGTTTAATGATGACTGTTTTGATAAGAGATGTACTTTTTTATACATGTTAAAAAGGTACAGATTAATAAAAAACGATTTAAACAGAATAAACATGGTGAAGGCCCGATCAGAGTATAAGGTATCGTTAAGAAAAGCACGTTATGAATATGATAAAAACGAAACCGATAAGTTTGTACATGCAAGGTACAAAAATGCAAAACTATATTGGAATATGTTGAAAAAAGGAGCAGGAATAAAAAAGCCGAATATTGATTTAAATATATTTGAGCAATACTTCAAAACGGTTAATAATCCAGATAGTCGGTTTTACAACCCGGATGATGATATTTTACATTTTATTGAAAAGTACGAAAGTTATGAATTGAACATAATGTTTCGTGAATTAAATCACACAATAAATGAAGATGAAATCTTAAAAAATATAAACTAATAAATCGGGCGGTCCAGATATGTTTTTGAATGAATTTTTAATACATGGTAAATCTGTTCTCCTACATGTACTATACCCATTGTTTAACAAAATATTCGACATAGGTTACTTTCCAGATACTTGGTCCATGGGACATATCGTACATTTACATAAAAAAGGTTCAATAAACAATGTTAAAAAATACCGAGGTATTACTCTCCTCAGTATGTTAGGAAAACTATTTTCAAAAATACTTAATAACAGATTGGTAGATTGGGCCGAACAATATGGAGTTTACGTTGAATCTCTATCTGGTTTTCGATCGAATATGGGAACAGTTGATCACATTTTTGTCCTTCACGGATTAATATCACATTATATAAGTAACGGCAGACAATCATACTGCGCATTTATTGATTTTCAAAAGCTTTTGACTATGTTGTTAGGGATAATCTATGGTTCAAACTACTGAAGCTAGGAATCAGAGGTAAATCTTTTGACATTATTAAATCAATGTATTCACATGTGAAATCACGGGTCAAAAATAGTAATCAATTAAGTGGCGTGTTTGATTGCACACTTGGAGTACGCCAGGGTGAATGTTTATCCCCGTTTCTATTTGCAATGTTTCTAAACGACATGGAAGATATGTTCATTCAAAATGGGGTCGAGGGTATAGATATAAATATGTTTAAAGTCTTTCTTATATTATACGCGGATGATATAGTATTATTTGCCAATTCGCAATCAGCTTTATCAAAAAGTCTTGATGTGTTGCACGATTATTGTTGTAAATGGAAATTATCTATAAACACATCCAAAACAAACATTATGGTATTTAAAAAAGGTGGAAGGTTACGAAATGACATTCTTTTTACTTATAATGGTTATGAAATAGATATAGTCAATAAATTTTCTTATTCGGGCATTGTTTTTACATATGGTGGCTCGTTTTCAAACGCCCAATATACTCTTGCGGGTCAGGCTTTGAAGGGAATATTCCAGATGAATAAATATCTATACAGTTTACAACTATAACCGTAAACCACAAACTCGAATTATTAGACAAATTGATTCTTCCAATAATGAATTATGGGTCCGAAGTTTGGGGATTTAGTAGAGCAGAGGCAGTTGAAAGAGTGATTTTAAAATTTTATAAACGTTTACTTGGTGTGAAAAAAACAACACAAAATGATTTTGTTTATGGAGAACTAGGCAGCAGACCACTTATTTGTAACAGATATTTTATTATTATCAAGTTTTGGTTCAAAATTTTAAACTGTACTGAACATAAATATATAAACAAAGTCTACAACCTTTTATTAAGTGATATTGAAAATAATAAAAATGTTGTTAATTGGGCCTCTCTATTACGTGATATTCTTTGCAAACTTGGTTTTAAATTAATCATGTGTGGTTAGCACAAGGTGTTGGAAATGTAAAAACGTTCTTATCTTTAGTAAAACAAAGAATAAATGATATGTCTTTGCAAGACTGGAATAGCAGACTTTTTAACTCCTCTAGGGCATTGTTTTATAGAAATATCAGTTCTTTTAAATTTCAAACCTATTTAAATCATTGTGCTTCTGACAAAATTCGTTATGCGTTTGCTAGACTAAGAGTAGCCTCTCATAGACTAGAGATAGAAGCAGGTAGATGGAAAAGACCTAACCCTACACCAGTTAATGATAGAATTTGCAATTCATGCTCCTTGCTAGAGGACGAATATCACTTTTTATTATATGACAACCAATGAATTTGCTGTTTATCAGAGTGAAATATAAAATCCTTATTCCACACTGTGGAATATGAATAAATGACGTCAAAGAGACTAACATTATGACGTCAAACCGCTGACGTGACGTCATTTTCCTAGTATTCGGTCATGTTATACTACACAAGTTATATATAAAGAAATACATAATGGGTATATTATTTGTTTTTCATCAATTTGTCATTAAATAAAAAGAAAATTTGTTTGTTTTGAGTGTATATGGAATATATTTCAACTCGAAGTGATACAATTTAAACATTTTCACTCGCGTAGCGCTCGTGAAAATATTCAATTGTATCACGTCTCGATGAGATATATTCCATATCCACTCAAAACAAACAAATATCCTCTATGTTTTAGAATGCGTTTTGTATGCTGATATAAGAAAGCAATTTATTATATGACAACCAATGAATTTGCTGTTTATCAGAGTGAAATATAAAATCCTTATTCCACACTGTGGAATATGAATAAATGACGTCAAAGAGACTAACATTATGACGTCAAACCGCTGACGTGACGTCATTTTCCTAGTATTCGGTCATGTTATACTACACAAGTTATATATAAAGAAATACATAATGGGTATATTATTTGTTTTTCATCAATTTGTCATTAAATAAAAAGAAAATTTGTTTGTTTTGAGTGTATATGGAATATATTTCAACTCGAAGTGATACAATTTAAACATTTTCACTCGCGCTACGCGCTCGTGAAAATATTCAATTGTATCACGTCTCGATGAGATATATGCCATATCCACTCAAAACAAACAAATATCCTCTATATATTAAAAAATATTTTTGGAATAAACCAAATATGCAGAAACTTGTGGCATTATTCAATTCCCCAAGCAAATCTGTAACTATAAATTTAGGAATTTCCATATACAAAGCATTTACATTACGCAATGAACATGTTTATCAAAATACTAATTAACATATATGTTTTTCCGAAACCTTTCGATATCAAACAAACATTGCCTTAGTATAGAATTTTAATGTTTAATTCAACTACAGTAAAATCATCCTCGGAACCCAGGCTATTTATAACATATATGATACCCTGGGCAAATTGGCTAGCGAAACTTCGTAGTCATGAATAATTCATGAGGTGAAATCCAGCCGCTTGATTGGTTGCATGCTACACATTTTACGCGATGTACAGTAATAACAGTGTACGAGGGGTGTTCGGAAAGTATCGGGACAAGTGATTTAACATTCTTATTTTCCCGGGCGGGCGGGCGGGCGGGCGGGCGTCAACTTTCCTTGTCCGGACCATAACTTTGACATGCATAGAGATATTTTCAAATAACTTGGCACAAACATGCACCATATCAAGACGATGTGCCAAACGCAAAAAAAATCTGTAGATTCAAGGTCAAGGTCACAGTGATAAGAAATAGACTTTAATTGAACTTTTTTTGTCCGGACCATAACTTTGTCATGGATAGAGATATTTTATAATAATAACTTGGCACAAACATGCAACATATCAAGACGATGTGCCAAATGCAAAAAAAGGTTCAAGGTCAAGGTTACAGTGATAAGAAATATACTTTAATTGAACTTTTCTTGTGTCATGCATAGAGATATTTTCAAATAACTTGGCACAAATATGAACTATATCAATATGATGTGTCACATGCAAAACTTTTGTCTGTAGCTTCAAGGTCAAGGTCACAGTGCCAACAAATAGACATCAGTTGAACTTTTCTTGTCCGGACAATATCTTTTTCATCCATAGAGATATTTTCAAATAGCTTGGAACAGATATACACCATATCAAGACGCTGTGTCATATGCACAATTTATGTCTTTAGCTTCCAGGTCAAGGTCACAGTGACAGAAAATATACTTTACTTGAACTTTTATTGTTCAGACCATAACTTTACCATGCATATAGATATTTTCAAATAACTTTGTAATGTCTTGTAACGCATAGCGGTCGGGACAACTGCAAGTTTTCAAATATAATGCACATTAAACTTAAAAACGCCGGCGTATTGGTCGGTTGGCAAATATTGATGTGGTGGATCATGAGAAAAATCATTTATGAACCTGTCTCTACCTGGGACCAGGTCGTTTTAGACGCTTTTCTGCAGAAATAATTACACTATATGGACGTATAGATGGGCTATTTAAAGTAACACGTGCGGGATTCCCCAAATTACCATTATTATCATAGCGTATAGACAATATAGAGAGACTCTTTGAGTATTTTAACGAGGTATTGTGTGATTTATCGCATTTGTTGCTGTAATAGAAATTCGGGACACCTGTGCTTAATCGTTGTCAGTCGTGCATTAGACGTCGTCAGTCATTCTTTAAACGTTGTCAGACGTGCATTAAACTTCGTCAGTCATGCGTTGAACTTCATCAGTCATGCGTCGATCGTCGTTCATTAAACATCATTGAACGTGACATTCTACAAATATTGTCAAGCCATCTTGATCGGACTGAATGATGGACACTTGCTTTCCTAAGTCGGAAACTGTTCCAATATTATAACAACAATACAACTATTGCTCTGGAGGACAGACTGTCTGAATTCTCTTTATTTCTTCAAATGTCCCCATCATTTAATTAATATAAATCTGGGTCACAAGATGACTCAATTACTGTACTGAATCAGGTAAACATGACATTCTAACTGAAGTATTATAATATGTACTGTCATGACGCCGGACGTCACAGTAAGTATAACCAAACGGAGGTCGATGAATTGTATTGGTAAAAACTGAAAATATAAACAGAGTAACGACTATACTAAAGCTTGCTACTTTTCTCGCTAAACAAAATACAAGTAAATAAACTTCAAATTGAACGCGCACAAGTCCTGTCGTAACACAGACTAGTCATGGTAACTTAACAGATAACATATGCAACATAACTTACAACGATGTGCTACGTTGATGCAAAAACTTTGAGAAATAGCATTGCGGACTTTTACATGTGTTCCATTGTGTAAATGGTGGACCATTGACAAAGGGAAGTAATCTGAAGTATTCGTCCCAAGCGGGTTCGCTGTCACGGTTCATCCAAGTTCATTTCGATACTAAAATAAAGCGTAACAGCACATTCCCCCATAGAAGTATGCTGTGTATATATTATTCTGTACATTATTATGTACACTGGGAAAGTTAGAGTACACAAATTAATACCTTCTGCTTGTAAACCCATTACAAATTATATTACCGAATTAAACTTCAGTTTGATATGATGGAGTTGGAGCCGATGAGACAGGGACTAGATGACGATGAATCTGAGGATGGGAATTACACACAAAGTTCAGATAGTCAATCAGAAAACAAAAGACAGTCATGGTCATCACAGTTAGATTTCATAATGGCGTCTGTGGGTTTGGCGGTCGGCCTTGGAAATATTTGGAGATTTCCATATTTATGTTACAGAAATGGCGGCGGTAAGTCTTTCAAAGTTTCCAAAGAAAGGGACGAGCCAAAAGTCACAAGCTGGCATACTAGTAAAATCTTTGGAAAACATTCTACTCTGAAATATGAAACCTAATAATTATTCAAATATTTTCACATGAATGATTCTTAGGTTACCCTCTACTTTAATTGAAAAAAAGAAAAGATTAATAATATGGCAGCACGGTAGCTTACAGTTAGTTCAACTCTATATATAGTGCAGTATACACACATTAAATATTCTCCTCTGAAAGTAAGAGAGCAATTTTGTAAAAAGTTCTACATGAGTGATCTTCAGATGGCTTACTTTTACCACGGACTGTGATGAATCATGTACATAGATGTAAGTCCACTTATTAACAAATATGAATGAATTATTATATTATATATCTAGTCAACAGAACTTTGCTCTGTGAACATGATTACATCTGTCATATTGATAAACACACTTTTCTTTTCATTTTAGCAAACCCAATAGCTCAAGGATATTATTAATGTTCGTTAGTTGATAAAATATAATGCATTCATTTCGATTTAATCACTGTTACCAAGGCATATTGCTCCATACAACATGATGTTATCTGGTAATTTAATTACTTTCCACGTATATAGTGTTGAAACACTGTTGCATCCCTTATACTACTAATTGAACCATATGTATAGCAGTTGACATCGGTGTTCTCAAACAATGTTAACAAGAGTAAGACAAGATTCCAGATGATTAAAAATATGTTTATTCGTATTTTTTCCCCAGGAGCCTTTCTGATCCCATATTTGGTGTCGTTCTTTTGCGTGGCAGCGCCTGTCTATATACTTGAGATAAGCTTAGGACAGTACACCAGTTCCGGATGTGTTCGAGCCTGGAACATTGTACCCGCCTTCAGAGGTAAACAAGCAAAAGTCTTTATTTGCAGTTATATTGCTGGCTAAATCATACATCATGTTATACCAATTGCCTTCTTTAAGGAAGATATGAAAACGTTATGTTATTCAGAGTGCTTGTCATAAAACTGTGTAGTGCTGTCGAACTGTAATTGGTCGATACATATACTAGATCGTATTATTCATGGCTAGTGCAGGCAATACATAACATTCAGGTATTGTACACAATCTGATCATCACCCCATGGAGGTGATATAAATGTACTAAACAAAATTCAGTTATTGTCCCAATCTGATCATCTCATGGAGGTGATGTAAATATACTAACCAACATTCAGTTATTGTACACAATCTGATCATCACATGGAGGTGATATAAATGTACTAAAAAACATTCAGTTATTGTACACAATCTGATCATCACATGGAGGTGATATAAATGTACTAAAAAACATTCAGTTATTGTACACAATCTGATCATCACATGAAGGTGATATAAATGTACTAAAAAACATTCAGTTATTGTACACAATCTGATCATCACATGGAGGTGGTGTAAATATACTAACCAACATTCAGTTATTGTACACAATCTGATCATCTCATGGAGGTGATGTAAATGTACTAACCAACATTCAGTTATTGTACACAATACAATTATCACTTGGAGGTAAAGTAAATGTACTAAACAACATTCAGTTATTGTTCACAATCTGATCATCTCATGGAGGTGGTGTAAATATACTAACCAACATTCAGTTATTGTACACAATCTGATCATCTCATGGAGGTGATGTAAATGTACTTAACAACATTCAGTTATTGTACACAATCTGATCATCTCATGGAGGTGGTGTAAATATACTAACCAACATTCAGTTATTGTACACAATCTGATCATCTCATGGAGGTGATGTAAATGTACTTAACAACATTCAGTTATTGTACACAATCTGATCATCTCATGGAGGTGGTGTAAATATACTAACCAACATTCAGGTATTGTACACAATCTGATCATCTCATGGAGGTGATGTAAATGTACTAACCAACATTCAGTTATTGTACACAATACAATAATCACTTGGAGGTAAAGTTAATGTACTAAACAACATTCAGTTATTGTACACAATACAATAATCACTTGGAGGTAAAGTTAATGTACTAAACAACATTCAGTTAATGTACACAATCTGATCATCTCATGGAGGTGGTGTAAATATACTAATCAACATTCAGTTATTGTCCCAATCTGATAATCACTTGGAGGTGATGTAAATGTACTAACCAACATTCAGTTATTGTCCAAATCGGATCATCACATGGAGGTGATGTAAATGTACTAACCACTTTTCAGTTATTGTACACAATCTGATCATCACATGGAGGTGGTGTAAATGTACTAAACAGCATTCAGTTATTGTACACAATCTGATCATCTCATGGAGGCGATATAAATGTACTGACCAACATTCAGTTATTTTACACACTACCCTAATCACTTGGAGGTAACGTTAATGTACTAAACAACATTCAGTTAGTGTACACAATCTGATCATCACGTAAATGTTCTTAACAACATTCAGGTATTGTACACAATACGATAATCACTTGGAGGTGTTGTAAATGTACTAAACAACATTCTGGTATTGTACACAATCTGATTATCTCATGGAGGTAGCGTAAATGTACTAAACAACATTCAGTTATTGTACACAATCTAATCATGACGTAAATGTTCTTAACAACATTCAGGTATTGTACACAATCTGATCATATTATGGAGGTGATGTTAATGTACTAAACAACATTCAGTTATTGTATACAATCTGATCATCACTTGGAGGTGATGTAAATGTACTAAATAACATTCAGGTATTGTACACAATCTGATCATCTTATGGAGGTGATATAAATGTACTTAATATCATTCAGGTATTGTACACAATCTGATCATCTTATGGAGGTGATGTAAATGTACTAAATAACATTCAGTTATTGTACACAATCTGATCATCTTATGGAGGTGATATAAATGTACTAACCAACATTCAGGAATTGTACACAATCTGATCATCTTATGGAGGTGAATAACATTCAGGTATTGTACACAATCTGATCATCTTATGGAGGTAATGTAAATGTACTAACCAACATTCAGGTATTGTCCCAATCTGATCATCTTATGGAGGTGATATAAATGTACTGAATATGATTTAACATTAATTTACTAGTACTAGTAGTGTTACTTATAAACCATGGTGCTGATATTTACAAACTCAGTGTATTTCTTCTTCAGGTCTCGGCTTTGCCTCCCAGGTCATCATGGTATACACGAATATCTATTACATCGTTGTGATTGCTTGGGCAATCTACTACATTGCCGTTTCCTTTACAACAGAACTGCCGTGGGCATCATGTGGAAATCCATGGAATACAGACAGGTCAGAATTTCATTCTAGAATCGTTACTATGACGTTGTCATGGGTGTTTTTCTCCACGCATTTAGTGATCGTGACTATTAAGTGTCTTTCGATAGAACAATAAGATGACGTTTTGCGACGATTCGTGACAATTAACTGACCTCCGAGGAGGAAAGTTGATTCGTGACAATTAACTGATCTCTGAAGAGGAAAGTCGATTCGTGACAATTAACTGATCTCCGAGGAGGAAAGTTGATTCGCGACAATTAACTGATCTCCGAGGAGGAAAGTCGATTCGTGACAATTAAATAATCTTCGAGGAGGAAAGACAATTCGTGACAATTAACTGATCTCCGAAGAGGAAAGTCGATTTGTGACAATTATCTGATCTTCGAGGAGGAAAGTCGCTTCGTGACAATTAACTGATCTCCGAAGAGGAAAGTCGATTTGTGACAATTATCTGATCTCCGAGGAGGAAAGTCGATTCGTGACAATTAACTGATCTCCGAGAAGGAAAGCCAATCCCGTCCTCAGTTAACATTGATTTATCTCACTATTTCAGGTGTTTCGTGACTGGTATGGCATTGAACCATTCATCAAGACTGAATTGTTCCGCAATAGATTGTTCTCTTAGCAGCAACGTGTCATCGGTCAAGTCGGTTGATGCTGTTGTTGAATATTGGGAGTAAGGGAATACATGAATATTTAGTTTGCTTCTGAAGTTTCAACATATGGAAACAAACTTAATACATTTAAAAACTTTGAAAACCACTATAGACGTATACACCGATTGTAATGGCAATGTGTCAAAACCCTGCCTTATGCCTATGTTATTGAGGTTTCTATGCCCTTTTTTCATCGAAATTTTAATTATTTGAGCCGTCCGACGAGAAAACCAATAATGTGGCCTCTGCGTAATGTATCGACCCAGATCAGCCTGCACAGTCCGCGTAGGCTAATCCGGGCCGATACATTCCGTCTCAGGGATATAGAGGAATGGTTCCTGAAACAGAAAATCCGCAGGAGGCGAAAATAGTTTGTCCGTGTTAGCATGCGCGGACTGTGCAGGCTGATCTGGATAGATACTTTACACAGAGTCCACACTGTTGGAGTTCTCGCGGGACGACTCATTTGACGATGAAAAACACTTATCCATGATCCCTCTTAACTAACCAACACTAGATTAGTAAATAAGCCTTTTCCTACCACGACCGGTGTTTACACTGCTACAATTTATTAAAATACTTTAGCAAAATACAAATACGGTAAATCATATTATGATACCAGGTGTATTTCAAAAGCGGTTATCTCCCTTGAAGAAGAATTTTTAAAATTACCAAAGTGACAAGTTTGTTATTTTGTACCATGTATATTTGCTACTGTTTTATGTCGGGAGACTGTCAATAATGGAGTAGTCAGTAGTACAAATGAAACATTTATTTGGAAGAAAGTTACATGCTTCTAGCAACATACAGTAAGCACTTGGTAGAACGATACATGCGATGACGCATAACGGAGTAATCAGAAGTACAAATGCATCATAACTTAGCAATCAGCACAAGCACAATAGTAAACAAGAGTTGCTGCAAGACGCAGCAATTCGATATTAGCGCGGGAATCAGCATTTTATGGCTTAAGAAATACTGTTTGATTCGAAAAACAAGAAACCCGCTTTTAAATATATAATGTAAATATATGATAACAATAGGTTTTTAGTTAAATACGTAAAACGAAAACAAAAAATATACCTTTTCCGAACGTGTTGAGCTCGATCTCCCAAAAGTATTGTAAACATTTGTTGACGAGAACCAGTCTAGTGACGAACTGCTACGGAAATATCCGAGAGCTGACGGTAAAATACGGCGCATGTGCGATCAAGACGATTAACAAAGCGCATGCGCAAGCCCATTGCACCAGTGGTAGTTCTAAACACAAACCAATATATGCACTGGCGCTGATGCACCCGCGCTATAACAGGCATGTGCAATAAAGAAGCATGCATTCGTTATAATGACACATGAGATGTCACATGCATATAAGATGTAAGAAAGAAGACAAATAAGCATGTAATGTCAATAAATAAGAATGTCATCTAGACCTATAGAGTTTTGGCGGATATTCCCCTCCATACAATCCACTCATTTTTAGGTGTTTGCCAGTTCAGTTCGATTTTCTTTTCTTAAATCAAAACAGAACTAGTTTACGGGTACAGCTCATGCTAGATTTGGGCGCTAATATCTTTTTATAATATGCATAAAACGCTGATTAAGTTTATCACGTGTAGTACGAATGACAAATCGTGATATTCTATGTTTGTAGAAACGGTGTATTACGTATGTCTGATGGTATAGACACTCCTGGAAAGATAGTTCCAGGTCTGGCATTGTCCCTATTCGTGGCATGGTGTTTCGTGTTCCTGTGTATTTGTAGAGGAGTCAAATGGACAGGAAAGGTAGGTAACCCACAACATTACCCACGTCACACAAAAACGAACCTTTAGAGGTTGTTAGATATATGAAGATGTCGATTAGTCAGTATTCGGTCATTATTTATCTACGGTCGAGGCCGATTATCTTCCAGATTTATATTGTCAGTATTCGGTCATTATGTACCTACGGTCGATGCCGATTTTCTTCCAGACTTGTATAGTCAGTATTCGGTCATTATTTACCTTCGGTCGATGTCGATCAACTTGCAGACTTGTAAAGTCAGTATTCGGTCATTATTTATCAACGGACGATGCCGATCAACTTGCAGATTTGTAAAATCAGTATTCGAGTATTCGGTCATTATTTATCTACGGTCGATGCCGATCATCTTGCAGACTTGTATACTCAGTATTCGGATATTCGGTCATTATTTATCTACGGTCGATGCCGATCATGTTGCAGACTTGTATAATCAGTATTCGAGTATTCGATCATTATTTATCTACGGTCGATGCCGATCATCTTGCAGAATTGTATATTCAGTATTCGAGTATTCGGTCATTATTTATCTACGGACGATGCCGATCATCTTGCAGATTTGTATATTCAGTATTTGAGTATTCGGTCATTATTTATCTACGGACGATGCCGATCAACTTTCAGATTTGTATAATCAGTATTCGAGTATTCGGTCATTATTTATGTACGGTCGATGCCGATCATCTTGCAGACTTGTATATTCAGTATTCGAGTATTCGGTCATTATTTATTTACGGACGATGCCGATCAACTTGCAGATTTGTATAATCAGTATTCGAGTATTCGGTTATTGTTTATCTACGGTCGATGCCGATCATCTTGCAGACTTTTATATTCAGTATTCGAGTATTCGGTCATTATTTATTTACGGACGATGCCGATCAACTTGCAGATTTGTATAATCAGTATTCGAGTATTCGGTTATTATTTATCTACGGTCGATGCCGATCATCTTGCAGGATTGTTGTATGTGGGGGAAGGGGATTAAGGCGATATCATAAAACTACTTACTGTGACCACAGAGACGCGTGCTCCTCTAAAAATAGATATGACCCTATGCATAAATAAGTTGATATTTATGCATAGAGTCATATCTATTTTTAGAGGAGTACGTCCCTGTGCTGTGACGACTTTATATTATTGTGATGTAACCGGGTATCGTTTGAAGTTTATGCATGCCATTGGGATTTTGCCCTATCCTTGCAGATTGTCTATTTCACGGCCATCTTTCCTTACGTTCTTCTGACAGTGATCTTGGTGCGAGGCTTAACACTGGAGGGCTCCGTGAACGGGATTATATTTTATCTAAAGCCGGACTTTAGTCGGCTCGTTGATGCACAGGTTTGGATGGACGGTGGGACTCAGGTTCTATACTCGATCGGCCTGGCACAAGGGTTCATGATAACTATGGGTGGCTATAATAAGTTTCATCACAACTGCGTCAGGTATGATTTAACTTTCAAATATTGACGTAATCAATGCTACGCTAATCATAAATTCAAGAATTCTGTCTGAATTTCTGTCTGCAAAGAAGTGATGCTGGTGCCTTAATTATTTATAGTTTCACCCTTACAAAATGCGGTAGATATATTGGTTTTTGTTTGAGTGTTCCGTCCGTCACAAACCTTGTCCGCGTCTTGATATCCCGTACCCCTTGTCATATTTTGACTACACTTTGTACTAATAAGAAAATAGCAACTGTAATGACGATGTGAAAATGGAAAAGATCACGGCCAATGAACCAATCAGAGGTCCAACATTCAATAGGGTAATGTTGCCCAAATATCTATTAAAACTATGCGATGTGCAGATATACGATCCCCACGGTACTGTGATAATGTTGACGCGTGGCAATGGGTGGCTCTATTCAAGGTAAAGGTCATTTTTCTGTAGATGACACAAATAAACCCCCCTCTAGATGGATCGCTTACATTGAGCTTTTTCAGTGCACTTTGTGAAGATACATTCTAGATGTAATAATAATAATAATAATAATACTGATGATAATAACATCTCCGTAGCTACAAATGGTATTGATTCGAAAATGTGCATCCAATGTAGTCATATTGAACTGTAATTAAGCATTCTTCTGTCCCTTGTTTTACTTAAAGTTTCAGTTTTAAGTTTTGTTTGCAACCGCATGTCTCTGTAAGTTGAAATATGTACTATTATTATTATCATTATTATTATTATTATTATTAAAAGTGTATTCATGTATTTCTAGAAATAGTTTGTTAATAATAACTATCAACTGTTTGACGAGTCTTTACGGTGGGTTAGCTGTGTTTGCTGTACTTGGGTTCATGGCCCACGAAAGCGGTCAGTCCATTCACTCAGTCGTGGACTCAGGTAAGCTCGATAATATTGCTTATATTACTTGTCGATTTTTATAACTTATATTACTTGTCGATTGTTATAACTTATATTACTTGTCGATTGTTAAAACTTATATTACTTGGCGATTGTTAAAACTTATATTACTTGGCGATTGTTAAAACTTATATTACTTGTCGATTGTTAAAACTTATATACTTGTCGATTGTTAAAACTTATATTACTTGTCGATTGCTATAACTTATATAACTTGTCGACTGTTATAACTTATATTAATTGTCGATTGTTATAACTTATATTACTTGTCGAAAGTTATAACTTATATTACTTGTTGATTGCCATAACTTATACTACTTGTCGACTCTTATAACTTATATTACGTGTTGATTGCTATAACTTATATTACTTGTCGATTATTATGACTTATATTACTTGTCGATTGTTTCTCTTTTGTCTCATGGAGAATGAGTTACTACAGTTCTACAGTAATAGTTCATGCAGTCATGAATACAAGGGTGTCAATGTAAGTAAAGAGACATCTCCGGAAATGGCAAGGTTCCCTTATTCATTTAACCCTTGCCCACATACAGACGCTTTCTGACACCTCTGCAGCAGACTTTTGAAAATATTGTGGCTTTTTTCCATAAATTTGTAAACTCAATTCAATAATGATACTTTCATATACGGAGATTTTCCATATTTTTGACTAGATGTTTCCAAATCGTCTACCGTAGATTTGTTGTATGTTGTATGTGGGAAAGGGTAAAGCATCTGTAAAAAGAGCAGTTTCTCCGTTTGCCACAATGTTTTTTCACTTTTATCCATTCAATTATAGAGATTTTCTATTTTTTGAAAAAAAAAATATATTCAAATTTGTCGTATGAGGGAAAGGGTTAAAGAATGCCGTTGTATCGAGGTTTCTGGTATTCGCCGGGTTCTTCAGACGGTCGATGTCGTGTCAGCCCTCATTTTAGCGTGATGAATCTTCGAAACAAAGATTGTGGTTTAAGCACGTGACCCGATACTGTGATATGATTGGATAATATTTGACCTATGTAAATCTTATGACTACACCACAGCAGAAAGAGTATAAGGAGCGGGTCCCTTAGGTAAACTGTGAACCTAAACAGGTCCATAAAATATATTATGTGGGCATAAATAACATTTAACACTATATCATTCTACTTAAACTCTAGTTTGTTATGTTTACATCACGTGACAGTTCACTGTGCACGGACTATACCATTGTCAAATCTCATAGTTTGCTGCAAGAGATGTAACTTAGACATTTCGAGGATTGGCTACGTTTATTTTTGTTATTTGATTTATGGAAATACTTTAAAAGTAGAAATTTTAAACAATTAAAATCAAAGGTGCCAGTCTCGTTTTAGATCTAAAAATAGCATTTGACTATATATTGACAAATGCTATTTTTAGATTTTAAACAAGAATGGCATCTGTGTTTAAAATATGGCTTGAGGCACTTGTTGTTGATGTTCTTATTGCTTATAAAGTAGCTGTAAAATCCTGACTCGTATATGCCAGAGGTTTATGGAGATTTCTAACGTTTTTGCAAAAAGGTTTTCAAAGTCGTCTGCCTCAAATGTGTTGTATGTGGGAAACGATTAAAAGTCAGATAAAGCAGGAACATGATTAATCTTAATTGTTCTCAGGACCAGGACTTGTGTTCCTTGCCTACCCCAAAGCGGTAACACAAATGCCGCTACCACAGTTATGGTCAGTGTTGTTTTTCTTGACGATTTTCTTTGTTGGCCTCGACAGTCAGGTAAATAATTGTGTTTTGTGTCGTTTGATAACGCGGCTAAAATTGGATCATATTGCTGTCATGCGCATTTATTCCCCAGAGCACCGCTCAGTTATAGAAAGTCCATGCAAGTCTTTTCAAATCCAAGTTTTGTATGTCGTTTAAATCAGATCGTCAAATAACTATAGAGTGTGTTATATTTTCTAAATTTATCATGAATTTGACACACCAATTGCATTCATCCTGTTTTTTATTTTCATTCTTTGAAAAAAAAAATCCCAAACAGACCTAGAATTTACAAGATCGTCACAAATATTGAAATATTGTTTAAACCATATGTAATTAACAATTGATACACTAGAGGTAGGTGTACATAGAAGTGGATCAATTTTGGATTGGAAGACAAGTTTTAAAATACTTATATTAATTCCTCTTGTCAACTCTTTTACCAGCCCAATCAACATATGTTTCAGTTCGTTGGTGTCGAGAGTTTTCTAACTCCAATCATCGACACGTTTCCAAGACACCTGTATAAAACAAACAAGAGAACCATAGTTGTTGGAGTGTATTGTGTTGTGTGTTTCCTGTTAGGTTTACCAATGGTGACGGAGGTATGTCATTTCTCCTTTAAAGGTGCTCACCTCCAGATTATAGATAGAATAGTCAAAGTTTTAAAACTGTTCAAAGGTTATCTTTAAATATTAGAAATAGATAGATACTTTATTTTCATCTTGTACAACATAAGTACATCATTGTTACAAATACAAATACAAATACAAATACAATTTCAATTTCAATTTAATATCGTGACATATATACTAGTCATCTTTAAATATTAGAATCTTAATTCTAGGTTAAAATTAGAGTAATAATTTCACTTTCCAGTACAATAAACATCTAAATATTGATTGTTAATGCTTTATTTTTACTGGGTAGAAATACTGAGTAAGCCAAGTTTTGTATATTTTTATGACTTTCAATTGACTGTTTTTCAACATTTACCACCAAAATAGTTTTGAACTATTTATTACTTACTTTGATTTCACTATTAGGAATATTTGCAAAAGTTTTAACATTTCAAAAGTTTGATCTCAATGTGGAGTTCAGCACCTTTAACCATCTACGCGTAAACTCTTATTTCTATTTTTATAGAATCTTCAAGTATCTTAAAAAATTGTTCACGAAATGAATTGGATAACAAACGTCTCACTTGGCTTTAATTGGTTTGGGCTTAACATCGTTCTGAACAGTATTAAAGTTATATCACGACGGCCAGTGTACATGGCCATGTATTTCGCGGTTCTTTCGCACCGATACCAAATGCAACATTCTTGACAGACAACTTCCTACCATCATATATACTTTATAGCCCATTTGTAGAGGACGCTAGTTGGGGTTCGAACGCATGATCCCTGGATAGCCCTCGTCGTTACCGACTACTTGTTGTGTTTTTGATGATTACTTTGCATGGTGGGTTGGATGAACGTCGTTTACTTTGTGTGTATTTGATGAGTTAGGGATGATTAGAGACTTGTTATAATTAGCTTGTATATATATATATACCTTGTAATTAAAGGCTCAACAATTACAGGCGGGACATTAACTTTTAGACCGCCTCGGTGGTGTAGTGTTAGAACGTCCGCCGGTTTATACCAAACAATTTATAAAAAGGGTATTAATGGATGCCCTCATTGGCGCTCAGTGTTGCGGGGTTAGCGTTACGATTGACTGGCTGGTGTTAGGGCAAAGGAAACGCCGTGATATAACTGAACAAATGTTGAAAACGGTGTAAAACACCAAACAATTAATCATTCAAACTTTTGGTTGATGGATTGTTGATGAAGAAAAATACTTGGTAATGATATAAAACTATTTAATTTACGTAAACACCTTACTGCCACAAGTGAGCATTTGTATCCCGTTTTGAATACACTTGTAGTTTAACCTGGTGTCATAAACAATATTATCTGGTCGACTGTTTATGTGCCCGGTATATAAACAATGGTATGTTGTTGACTGTTTATCTGTCCGGGTTATAAACAATAGTATGTTGTTGTCTGTTTATCAGTCCGGGATATAAACAATGGTATGTTGTTGACTGTTTATCTGTCCGGGTTATAAACAATAGTATGTTGTTGACTGTTTATCTGTCCGGGTTATAAACAATGGTATGTTGTTAACTGTTTATGTGCCCGGTAATAAACAATGGTATGTTGTTAACTGTTTATCAGTCCGGGATATTCAGTCCGGGATATAAACAATGGTATGTTGTTAACTGTTTATCAGCCCGGGATATATAAACAATGGTATGTTGTTGACTGTTTATCAGCCCGGGTTATAAACAATGGTATGTTGTTGACTATATATCAGCCCGGGTTATAAACAATGGTATGCTGTTGACTGTTTATCTGTCCGGGTTATAAACAATGGTATGTTGTTGACTGTTTATCTGTCCGGGTTAGAAACAATGGTATGTTGTTGACTGTTTATCAGCCCGGGATATATAAACAATGGTATGTTGTTGACTGTTTATCAGCCCGGGTTATAAACAATGGTATGTTGTTGACTATTTATCAGCCCGGGTTATAAACATTGGTATATTGTTGACTGTTTATATGCTCGGGTTATTAACAATGGTATCTGGTCGACTGTTTATGTGCCCATGTCATAAACAATGTTATCTTGTCGACTGTTTATGTGCCCGTGTCATAAATCATGATGTCTGATCGACTGTTTCTGTGCCCGGGTCATAAACACTGTTATCTGGTCGACTGTTTATGTGCCCGGGTCATACACAATGTTATATGGTCAACTACTTATGTGCCCTATTCATAAACAATGTTATCTGGTCCACTGTTTATGTGCCCGTGTCATAAACAATGTTATCTGGTCGACTGTTTGTGTGCCCGGCTCATAAACAATGTAGTCTCGTCGACTGTATGTTTCCGGGTCATAATCAATGTTATCTAGTCGACTGTTTATGTGTCAGGGTCATAAACAATGTTATCTAGTCGACTGTTTATGTGCCCGGGTCATAAACAATGTTGACTCGTCGACTGTTTGTACCCGGGTCAAATTGATGATACTTAAATTTCAGGGTGGAGTATACGTGTTCCGACTAATAGACTATTATTGTGCGAGTGGACTCGTACTTTTAATACTCTGTACGTTTGAAGCAATAGCAGTTGGATGGATTTTCGGTAATAACTTTATCAAAAATATTAGTAAGAGAACTAAACCTAGAACAAATCCTCTGAAAACCCTGAAAAACGTCTAAACATGTTCATAACGCGTTCTATATGAACAATGTGTTTGTTTGATCTAAACAACGTGATCAAGTTATCCATCGATTTCCATTTTTCTAATAATTGAAGAAAACTGCTAAATGTTTAATTAACTTCTACACTCTGATAATCGTTTTGACAATCTGGAAGATTTATCAAGTAGCTCGTTTTATATTTTACAGGAGCGGATCGGTTTTATGATGCGATATAAGTTATGACCGGTCGCCGATACAATTTTTGGTTCAAGATTTGCTGGAGGTATTTAGCACCATTGATTACAGGGGTAATTATTAAATTATGTTATCATATCTTTACGTTTTAGTCTTAACCTTTCCCTCATATATAGACGCTTTCTGACGCCTCTGCAGCAGACGGCTCAAAACGAGAAATTTCTCCTTGTGCCGAAATGTTTTCCACTTTAAGTCATAGGTTATCCATTCAATTATAGAGATTTTCTATTTTTAGACAAAATATGTTCAAAGTCGTCTGCTGCAGAATTGTCGTATGAGAGAAAGACTTAAAGTAACTTGGAAGACACATGTCTTATTGCAATCCTGTGTATGCATTGTCAACTGGACGCTTACGTTTAAACTGTATCCAAACCTTACAGGAATGTTCCCCAGGTGGTCCTATATATAAAGCTTAAATACTTTACATGTAATTATATTATATATTTCTGGTTGTTAGAGAAATATAGGATCCATCATGAGTTTTCTTTGGAGATCAAGATTTCTTAAATGAGTCTAGAAAAAGACGGTTATTAACCGAGCCTCTTGGCGAGGTTAATAACTCTCTTTTTCGAGACGAATTTAAGAAATCTTCTCCAAAGAAAAACGAGTGATGGATTCTTTTTATCACCTAAACAGTGTGTTTTAATGAAAAATATTGACAACATCAAAACAAAGACCGAATAACATATTCTTCATAAGAACTTGTGATTCACCGCATAAAAAAGTAGTCCTTATCATTTTTCAATAAGAAGACAAAAAACAACAATGTTTTAAACAATTAAGACTCGTTATTTATTCAAAATAACGTATTATTGCATTTTTCAATGTGTAAAATTTAACAACTTAACAATAAACATAATAAAGATAAAGGTCAAAATGACGTCATCAGTAGTCGCGTGTATGACGTGTTTTTGTTATCACACGTGTATGATAACGTTGTTCCGTGATTTGTTCTCAACTTGAAAATAAGGGTATTTATGTGATAAAACAAAATCCGTTTTTATTATTTAAAGTTTTCTCATCTGAAACTACTGACAAAATTAGAAATTTTATATTTGTGATGTTAAGTGTCCCAAAAGTTCTGAAGTCTTTGAAAATCTTCTTGTATGAAACTAGAATGGCGGACATTAGCCACTCCGGACATTCTCCCCTTCCTTAAAAAGTGCATAGGCGGACATTCTCCCCTTCGTCTTTTTCACATGGCGGACATTTTCCCCTTCGTCAGATTGTGCATGGCGGACATTAGCCCCTTCACACGCGGACATTCTCCCCCATTTTAAACAAGGCTGACATTAGCCCCGTATCGAAAGTACTTAGGCCACCGGCCGATAATCCTACTCAGTAATGTTATGATTATGATTAAAATTTTAAAACAGTACAAACATATCCCTTTCCCCCCGAGTAATATTGCCATGGCGACCAGTCTCAATATGTCTATAAGTAGACATGTTTCTGTATAATGTTTAAAGTGACGACATCAACCAGATTCAGATAAAAAGTGACTTGTTACCCAAATTATTTACAAGCTCCATTTCAAATGTTATCCCCTTCGTAAAAGAATGATATTCCCATCTCTGGCTCTATTTAGATTTAGATTTATTGTGTAAGCGTAGCCTGCATAACACAGTTTCCTACCTCTACGAGTGCTTGCTATGAACTCCATGATTGCAATTAAAGTATTGAATTGAAAGATACGTGAACATATTAATATATGATTCTTCATTTACAGTTTGCATTTCAAGTATATATTTCTTTATTTCCTCCATAAATTGAAGATTTACAAAAGCACATGTGTATACAAGAAATTCACAATTCAATGGTAATGAGAATAATATTAACATTCATACACCCACATACACGCACGTACAACCACATTTTCGCACATAAACCTCACACATAATCAATAACTGTCAAAAATGAATATTATTTACATATAATACGTCCCATGGCTAATCCAACTACCAAAATAGTAATTGCAGCGGTTAAATAGAGATAAAACTCACATTAGCCGCTGCATACTTAAAGCGAAAGCGAAAATAAAGTTGAATAACCCATGGAACGTGTCAGTGCTTTGAAGAGCAAAATTCATATTTAATTACAAGTATAAAGATTCCACGCAACTTTTTTTTTTTTTTTACATATAACACGTCCCATGGCTAATCCAACTATCAAAATAGTAATTACAGCGGTTAAATAGAGATTAAAGCTCACACTAGCCGCTGCATACTTAAAGCGAAAGCGAACATATAGTTGAATAATTTATGGAACGTGTCAGTGCTATGGGAAACAAAATTCATATTTTATTACAAGTATAAAGTTTCCACGCATGATGGACAAATCTGAAGCATAGCTTTACGAAAACATCGTATCGATCTCCAAGAACAGAGTACAGCGGAAAACAAGGGGTGCCGAGCAGAATACTCACATAATTATAACCATCAAGGTTAAACAATATACGTGGGATATCATGACCAAAATGTCCCGTAATTATACTTCTAAATTTTAATCTAGCTGTGTTAACAACCTGACAGTCCAATATTACGTGAAACGTAAGATTTGACTGTAAGTTTGAACTTCTGCATTTCAAACATTCCGTCTTATAGTACATAAGATTAGCGACTAGCTGAGCTACCGATGAACAGTATTTAAGCATGCTTGGATATTTCAATGCGAAATTCCATATGTCAGACGAGTAAAAACAAGGTTGGATTTGTCTGTACAGTGCGAAGTCTACTTCAGCAGTATTTCTTTCCCACTCATATACATAATAATTGTTAACTTTGTTTAAATACAGCTTTTTCCACGATGACTTACTAGGAAAGATCCCACTTTTTATGTACGCATCAACAATGTACCCTAGATTGTATTTGTGCAAAATTATAAAAATGTCAACAATGAATCCAATTGTCGATACACCTGACATATAAGAACATAGGCGAATCAAAAACATGGTTTTAGCCGCTGAGTCATTAACCAGTGTACAAAACTGCCCAAATAGGTTTAGTTTCCTCTTTTCAATTTCAGATTCGATTGGCAGACATGACATGAGACCCAGGACAACGTTTGTCCTGGATCTCATGTGCATGCCCTGAATATGTTTCAAACATAGGCGGTGCGAACGCTCTAACAATATCATATCGTTGTTTGAAAAGGGAATCAATTCAGTCCCAAAAAGTGCCTTTGGAAGAATAACTGCGTTATATATCTTCTTACTTGTGATCGGGTTAAATCCATTGGCATTTAACCCATCTTTACAGATGCCGAAAAAAGTTCGACGTAACTTTTTGGAGGAATTTTGTACTATGGACTTTGAATCACAATATTTATTGCTTAATATCCCTAAATGAACAATTTCTGCGGTTTCGTTGATAACATAATTTCCCATGTACCAGGTTCTGTTGCTTTTTCTAAATGCATTTTTTGACTCGTTAAATACTACAACCGCACACTTATCGGAATTATACTGGTACCTCCATCTGCATGAATACGAATAACAAATACTGATCATGGATTGTAATGCCTTTGGCGACAAAGAAAGAAGAGTCATATCGTCTGCAAAAGAAGGTGAGCAAAAGTCATAATTGCTTATCTTAAGCCCTAAATTACTTTTTGACAAGATATCTATTAAATCATTGATGTAGCACAGATACAAAAATGGGGACCAGACCCCACCCTGTCGTGTTCCTTGTAAAACAGGGAACCAGTCTGAGTAGTGACCAGCGTGTAAAACTCGGCTATACATTTCTATGTGCATGGCAATAACAGTTTTAAGTAAAGTAATGTTAACACCTAATTGATTTAACTTATATATCAGCCCATCATGCCAAACTCTGTCAAAAGCTTGACGAGCATCCAGAAAACATGTGTATAGTTTACTATTCTTTTCCTGACAAAAATGAATGCTCTCTTTAACTATTAGTGACGTCATCATACTGCCCATTTTTTTCTGAAACCCACCTTGTAATGGATGGAGAGGCTTAGAAATACAGTTTTGCAATCTTTTTAACAAGATCCTTTCATAAAGTTTTAAGATCGAAGAAGATAATGTAATGGCACGATAGTTTTTAGGTACATCTTTGCGCTTTCCATTACCTTTGTGCAATGTAATGATTGTACCGTATTTTAAACTTACAGGTATATAGGAGAACCAATACATTAAATTAATCAACAGCGTTAAGTAGTGATGTAACATTGTACCACCGAAAATAATGTGTTCATTATAAACGTTGTCTGGACCACATATTTTACCTTTTTGCAACACTTTAATCGCTTCCAAAACCTCATTTAACGAAATCTCATCCTTTGTATTAATTAAAGGGTTACCCATACCTTTTAAATTCGAGGCTATGTTGGACACTCTATGGTAATGCTCACTGTCATATGAATCACATTCAGTGTCTGAGTCAAGTGAAGTAAAATAATCCCCCCATGCAACAGCAAACTGTTGAAGGGCTAATGTCCGCTTAATGAAGGGGCTAATGTCCGCCATGTTATAAATCATGAAGGGGAGAATGTCCGCCATGCACAACTGACGAAGGGGAGAATGTCCGCCATGTGAAAAAGACGAAGGGGAGAATGTCCGCCTATGCACTTTTTGATGAAGGGGAGAATGTCCGGAGTGGCAAATGTCCGGTTACCATGAAACTACATGTACTCGTCCGAAATTGTAGTGATTTTGTTAATTGATTGCTCAGAAAAACAAACTTATAATGATCTGTGACCGTTTATACTATGACATCATTTTAATGAACAACCAGCTTACAAAAAAAAAAAAAAATTCAAGGTAAATCGACAAAACATGACGGTAAATAAACTGTAATGTGATGATTTAAAATGTTTTCTTCGCTGAAACTATTTATCTGAATTTGAAATAAGTTTACATGAATTCGTGACCACCTATAAAATCGCTTAAACCCTTCTCACATATATATATATATGTAATTGGAGACATCGATCAATTATCTCCCTTTAATACTCTCTACATCTAGCTAGGTCCTATCATTTGGTTTCCTCTGTTTTTATCATTGGTTTCTTTGCACTGGATGGTGCACTTATAATTGCATTTTCTTGGCCAACTGTTATTAGATTGATTAGTAATTCTACATTTGTTTTCTTTAAACACTGCTATGTAAATTTTCTTTTTTGAATCATCACTTTAATTAACACATTTATGATTAATGTGTACAGAGTAATTGCAATATCTCATTGCGAAATAGCGATAAAGACAAAGGATTCCAACTTAAAGGACCTACCAACTATTTGGTCTTCTTGGTCTTTATCTGACAAAGGGAGATAATATAATTATCACTAATGTCCCTCATTGACGCGTCTACAGCAGAAAACTTTCAGAAGTCAATGTGGAAAAGGAAGAAATTGCAAATAATGAGCAATTTCGGCTTTTGCCACAATGTATTCAGATTTATTGAATAATTATTCTTTCAATTATAGATATTTTCAATATTTTTGATGAAATGTTTTCAAATTGTCTGCTGAAATTGTGTTCTATTTGGAAAAGGGTTATGTCAAGTTAATTTGCCTAAAATATGGCAGCTAGGGCGATTTCGGTTGCCAAAAAAATCCGGGTAAGAAATATCTAAAACAAAAGAATTTATTCCAATGTTCTAAATAGCCCTAACTGTGGATTATCAATCAAACTGTGTGTGTGGGTGTGTGGGTGTTGCTGAGTGCGTGCGTTTAACAAGTATACAAACTGACTTTACAAAACGATTTCATATTTTTCAGTCGATATTCTTGTTTCAAGTGTCTACGTACACGCCACTTACATTTAGTGCCAGCTATGAATACCCCACCTGGGCCACTGTACTGGGAATAATATTCACACTGTCTTCAACAATTTGCTTGCCTATAACGATGGTTATTTACCTCTGTAAAGCGAAGGGCTCTCTTAGACAGGTAAGAACCGCATTTCAGATTGTGTACAAGTCACCCAAGCATATGCAGCTAATTACAGCTCCTGGGTACTTCTAACTGTGTACAAGTCAACCAAGCATGCAGCTAATTACAGATCCTCGGTACTTCTTACTGTGTACAAGTCACACAATAATGCACATAATTACAGCTCCTAGGTACTTCTAACTGTGTACAAGTCACCCAATCATGCACCTAATTACAGCTTCTAGGTACTTCTAACTGTGTACAAGTCACACACTCATGCACATAATTACTGCTCCTGGGTACTTCTAACTGTGTACAAGTCACAAAATCATGCACCTAATTACAGCTCCTAGGTACTTCTAACGATGTACAAGTCACCCAATCATGCACATAATTACAGCTCCTGAGTACTTCTAACTGTGTACAAGTCACAAAATCATGCACCTAATTACAGATACTGGGTACTTCTAACGATGTACAAGTCACACAATAATGCACCTAATTACAGCTCCTGGGTACTTCTAACTGTGTACAAGTCACACACTCATGCACCTAATTACAGCTCCTGGGTATTTCTAACTGTGTACAAGTCACACAATCATGAACCTAATTACAGCTCCTGGGTACTTCTAACTGTGTACAAGTCACCCAAGCATGCAGCTAATTACAGCTCCTCGGTACTTCTAACGATGTACAAGTCAAACAAGTATGCACCTGATTACAGCTCCTCGGTACTTCTAACTGTGTACAAGTCACCCAAGCATGTAGCTAATTACAGCTCCTCGGTACTTCTAACGATGTACAAGTCAAACAAGTATGCACCTGATTACAGCTCCTCGGTACTTCTAACTGTGTACAAGTCACCCAAGTATGCACATAATTACAGCTCCTGGGTACTTCTAACGATGTACAAGTCACACAATAATGCACCTAATTACAGCTCCTGGGTACTTCGAACGATGTACAAGTCAAACAAGCATGCACCTAATTACAGCTCCTGGGTACTTCTTACTGTGTACAAGTCACAAAATCATGTACCTAATTATTGTTTCCGGGTACTTCTAACGATGTAAAAGCCATCCAATCCTCACCAACCTCAGTTCTTCTAACTATGTACAGGTCACACAATCAATCATCCTTATTACAGCTCCTCGAAAAAAAATCTGACTTCATACAATTCACCCAAATAAAAACATCACCATCCTCGGTCATCCTTGCTATATATAAGTCACCCGAACACGAACCTCACCATCATCGGTATTTCTGACTGTAAAAGTTACCTAAAAACGACCATCATAATCCTCGGTATTTCTGACTTTGTACAAGTCCATCATCACCCATGGTACGTCTGACTTTGTAAAAGTTACCCAAACACGAACCTCACCATCCTCGGTACTTCTGCTTGTACAAGTTACCCAAAAACGAACATCATCACCCTCGGTACTTCTAACTTTGTACAAGTCACCCAAACACGAACATCACCACCCTCGGTACTTCTATTTCTCCGTTTGCCACACTATTTTCAACTATTTCAAGTAATTAAAATCTTCATTTATAGAGATTTACCAAATGTTTTACTAAATATCTTCCAAGTCGTCTGCTGCGGATTTGTTGTATTTGGAGAAGGGGATAACGCAATTCTTACCGTAGAAAGAAAACCCTTCCCCGCTTAAAGACGTATCATGACACATCTGCAGCAGACGACTTTTGAAAACATTGTTGCAAAAGAAGAAATTGCTCATATACTTTTATTTATAGAGATTTGCCCATATGCGTGCATATTATTTTTCTTCAAAAGTCGTCTGCTGCATTCTCTTTGTATGTGGGGTAATATTGAATCAGGAGGAATGTACTGTTTAGGTATAGAGGAACGTCTGACTACCGCTTGGCATATTTAAAGGTATGATGACTTCTGTGTTTCAGAGATGGACAGATATCAGTAGACCGATCCTAGCCAAACACCAGGTCCACCCGAGTTGGCCTGGACAAGGATACTCGTGGACTTTAAAATCCGACAGGAACAACGATGCCAATACTACTCTGGATGATTAAACACACTCGAGGTCATCTTCCAACCACAAAACCTGATAATAAATGAAAACATACCTTTTAACCCTCTCCCATCTATAGACGCATTTTGACGCATCTGCAGCAGACAACTTTTGAAAAGATCGTGACAAAAGGAGAAATTGCTCAAAACGAGCAATTTCTCCTTTTGCCACAATGTTTTCAACTCCTTATAGTAATTATACATACACTTTTTGAGATTTTCCATATCTTTGAGTAGACATTATCAAAATCGTCTGCTGCAGATTTGCTGTATGTAAGAAAAGATTAAAGATCAATCCTTAAGGCAAATAATCATAAAACTACTAACTGTGACGACTTAATAAGATTGTGATGTAACCGGGCATCGTTTGAAGTTTATGCATACCAATGGTATTTTGCCCTATCCTTGCAGATCGTCCATTTCACGGCCATCTTTAAATAATGCGACCAGCAAAGACGGAGATCAAACTAAGACTCCGTGTGCTAAACATAGTTCGTGTTTGCAATTTATTCATTAAAATCTAATGAAAAACTTTAATATTGTAAAAAAGAATGTCTCAGCGATAAACAACATTACTGATCAGTTACTTTAGCTAACACTGACTCAAACGAAAACAAATTGAGTGGGTAGCGGCGGGGTTGAAATATCTAGGGCCAGCCTCGGTACCCGGGCTATTCATAAAATATACGATACCCTGGGCAAATTGGCTAGCGAAACTTCGTAAAGCATGCACCACGATTTCCTCCGTAACTACACTGTACTGTTCGTGTCGCATAAGGTTTGTGTCATGCGGACAATCAAGCGGCTGCATTTCGACTCATAAATTATTCATGAGTACGAGATTTTTACAGCCAATTTGCCCAGGGTATCATATGTTTTATGAATAGCCTGGATACCGAGGATGAGTAAGGACTAACGACCACTGTTAGTTTACCTGCAATTACTTTACCCAGGTGAGTATATATATATTTGCTGATCTTGTCCTGCACTTTGCACGGGGGACATACAAATCATCCACGCGCGGCGAAGGGGTTAAAAAGGGCAAATTTGTAGGTTAAATGTTTATGTTATACTCTTCTGTAAATCCATAATCTCTTAGTTATGTTAATCTGTTTGTATTTGCTATAAAACAAGTATGTTTAAATAAAATAAAATATATGAAAAAGTATACATTTAGAAGTGAGAACAGTTGTAAACAGTGACGTGTGCAAAATTACAAATCTACGCAGTCGGTATGCGCTGGTCACGCGAGCAACATTTTTCAGAGACTATATTTAGCTAAGAAACCGTTCTTATTCTAGAGGTCAAATTACGCTAAAATACATCCGCTGACTTGTAGATACTATAGTCCCTAAACAAAACTGTGTTTGCGTAGAAATGAGTGTATACCATCACCAGAATGTATTGAATATATGACATTGAATCTAAATGCATTGTGAATGTGTATAGGATGCACTGGAAATGATTTATTTGATCACTTTTAGTATTTTGACCTTGTTTGAAAGTGAAAGTAGAGAATGCTAAACACCGGTTTTGTCCGGGCCCGATTTGGTCCAAAATGACGGTTACCATTTTCGCCTGGTGAGTTCTTTCTTGCATAATGCATGACCCCCCCCCCCATTTTCTTTGGATTGTTTAAAAGCTATGAGGTAACTCTTTTCAATGATATATGGTGTTCTACATGAGAAACGCTTAGAAAGTGTGACAATCGAGAACTGAAACTGGTCGATTTACATGGAAACAAAGAAGGATTTTTTTTTGGTGTATTGTAACCTAGAGAAACATGGATTAACATTATCAAATGAATTCTACACAAACCAGTCATCTCTTTGAACATGAAAATAAGTTAAAATTACTATTAAAAAGAGAATTCGACGTCTTTTATCCCGATATTGACACATTATAGTCAGCTGCCAGTCTTATCGGGGGCGCATTATTACTCATTTGTCTTCGTAAATAAGATCAAATAAACAGAAATGCAAGTTTAATTAAACTGCAAATACTTAACATATCGGAATATTTTTTTCATTTTAGATGTGTCATAACTTAGTGTATTTAATCCTTTCCCCCATACGACAATTCTGCAGCAGACGACTTTGAACGTATTTTGTCAAAACATAGAAAATCTCCATAATTGAATGGATAACTTATGAAAAAAAGTGGAAAACATTGTGGCTAAAGGAGAAATTGCACGTTTTGTGCAATTTCTCCTTTTGTCACTATGTTTTCAAAAAGCCGTCTGCTGCAGAGGCGTCAGACAGCGTCTATATGAGGGAAAGGGACAAATGCAATTGTAATATGTTCAAGACATATACATTTGTTTTTTTTCTAATAACAACTCGTCCTCCCATTTCAATTCTGAAAAGCTTTTAAAAATATAAGTCGCCGGCTCCTGCCCGGCGACTAATAAAAGATAAGGATATCACTACGCTTCTCCCTCTTATATACTCAAGTGTGTACACCCTTTGTAAATTGTAACCCGATGTTTCCTCTATTAACAGAAAAGGTGGGGTAACATAATATTTCTTCTGACAAAGTAGATTTGTTTTTGATATTTGAATAGCATTTTTCACCACTCATAGATGCATTTGCAGCATATACATTTTGAAAACATTATGGCAAAAGGAAACATTGCTCATTAAGAGCAATATCTCATTTTGCCACAATGTTTTCTATGCTATTCTGAAATATTCAGAAAAATAAACGTGATATATCAACCCTTACCCACATCCAGAGGCCTTTGCAGCAGACGACTTTTTGAAATATTGTGGCAAAAGAAAAAAATACGCGGTATATTTAGTATCTAAGCGGTATATTTATTTTCTACGGAGAACTTGCTTATCCACTGGACAAAACAAAAAAACGTCACAGGAAGGTTCTTTTGGCGGTCCTTTTCTTAATCATGTTTCAAGATATATGTAGAACTGTTGTTTGTGCGGTAACAAACAGGGTGTAAAATGCCCAATATTTAAATTCTTCTCCTCTTAATCCGCGTGTACGATTCCAAGGTTTTCCTTCAGAGACTTTCTACGAAAAATGATCAAGCCATAATAATGGGTTGAACAAAAAGGCAGCGAGGCGGGTTCAGAAAAGTGCAAAATGACAAAAGTTGGAAATTCTATTCTTATAAAACAATAATTTTGTATTAGTTCCTTCAATTGTTTTAGTGATTGGACCCTTCACTGACCCTCTTTATAATTAGATAAGCCATATTGATTGGTTGAAAGATATTGTTAACAGGCGGCATCAGAAAAGGGGAAAATTGACCTTTAAGTTTCAAATGGCATTTCATCCTACTACACTGGGCACATTTCAACAAACCTTCACAGAATTAATTCTTTGGCTCTTTCAAATTTGTTAAATGATATGAATTTTAAACACAAAATTTGTTGCTGCGACAGCAGGAAGGGTGTAAAATGCATAAACTGTAAAATTCATCTTCTCTGAATCCGCTGGTCAGATTCCAAGATAGTTTAGTTCATGTGTTCCTTGAGTGACCCTCTACAAGATATGCTTAAGCTGTATTGATTGGTTGGAAAAAAAATGGCAGCCAGATGGCATCAGAAAAGGGGGAAAATGACACAACTTAATAGTTACATTTCTATTCAAGTGTATGTTTGATTTCAGGATACATTTGTAATTTAGCGGAAATGTTCCTTTAGTGACCCTCTACTTAATTTGTGAAATCCATGTTGATTGGTTTGAAAAAATAGCTGCCATGCTACATCAGAAAAGGGCTAAAATGAACTTTTATCTTTAAACAAAATCGCCTCCTAAACCATTGGACGGATATCATCCAAACCTAATAGGAATGTTTCTTTGGTTTTCCTCTTACAAATTGTTCAAACATAGCAGTTTCCTGTTTTGAAGATGAAAAAACTATTTTGTACATTATTACATACTTTTTGGTTTTATGCCTTTTTATATCAATCTGTTCATTATTACACAAATATTCTGTCAAAATAGGAGCTTGCAATCGATTTCGTTTAATAGAAACTAAACGAAAAGTATAATGCTGGAAATGAACAAGCAGAAAATCATTCGAAACACAACTGTTTTGTTAGATTACACTTCTAAGTTTACTGTTATCATTTTAAACATTAATATATTGCATTAATACATTGCACTCTGAATGTATATGTTGGTTCAATACAGTCAATTAATAGGAAGACACTGTACTGTCATGAATGTCCATAGAACTATTTGGTAATATGATTATTTAAAAAGTACCATGTGGACCAAATGACATATTCGAAATTGGAGTCAATTGATATTCACAAGACCAACAAGAATTCATTATCTTGGAAATAATTAATTCTGGCCTGATATGATGCATCATTACTTGCCTGTCATGATGGGGATTTTTTTAGATAAATATTTCTATATGCGCTTCTGCATCTCCTCTTAACCGATCGAAATGCTATCTTCAGTACTTTAAGTACTTTGATCAACGCTTTTCAACATTATGACCAAAGGAGAAATTGCTCATGATGAGCAATTTTCCCATTAGCCACAATGTTTTCAACTCTATTTAATGATTAAACTCTCATTTATGGAGATATTTCACACCTTTGCCAAAAGTTTTCAAAGTCGTCTGCTGCAGAATTTTCGTATGTGGGAAAGGGTTAACATTTTACCTGAAGACATTTGACGTCTCTAAAACAGGCGATCGATTTTTCTATCATTGCGACAAAAGGGGAACATTGCTCTTTCTTAACACCTCTGTGTCAAACTTTCAAATTACCAAAATGTTAACGTTTTGTGCTCGTTTGTTTTTAAAGTAGGCGAAATATTAATCCTTTCCCATATATAGACGCATTTTGACGCCTCTGAAGCAGACGAGTTTTATCAGAATTATCAGAAACGTTGTTTACAGACCCCAGTCTAACTAAAATCAGACCAATGTACGAGTGTTTGCTAATGCAGCGACGTTAAGGTCTGCTTTAAATGAGATTAATAAACACAAATCCTGTGAATTTGAACTAGTTCCCATAAAACAACCGTAAACATAACTTTACCTATTGTATAAGCATTTGTATCCCCATAGCTTTGTAAAATATTACACGTGATAGTTTGTCAATGGATGCCTAATGTATTCGGTAACGACGAAGGTTCTTAAACTATGTTAAATGAAAAATGATTGATGGGGTTTAACGTCGTTTTCAACAATTGTTCAGTTATATCACGACGGCCAGTTCACGTAATCATGTGTACTCTTTCTCACACAATCAACATAATAATCCTTCCAGGCTACGGGCTGCTTTTCCACATAAGACTTTTAGCCCATTGGTGGAAGACGAATGACGCTTGTCACAATGACTTTTGTCAAAACTTGCGACGAAAAGGATGATGGCCGAAATGGGTGTTTGAACTCACAAGCCCTGGATTGACAGTCCACGTCGCTACCGACTGAGCTAACGGGACCCGGCCTTAGTTAAAAGAGCTGTCCCGCGGGAAAACAAACATTATGGACTCTGCGAAATGTATCGACCCAGACACAATCCGTTTCGGTTGGATAAAGGTATAGAGTAATGATTCCCGAAACAGAAAATCTACAGTAGGCGAAAAGTGTCTGTCCGGGTTAGCCTGCGCGGCATGATTGGACTGATCCGGTTCGATACTTTACGCAGAGTCAACAGAGTTTTCTCGCGGGACGGCTCAAATGAGTTCGATATCAAAACAATTGAAAAACATTCATTATTTTGCAATAAGCTGGAAGACTGCCAGTGACCATTGACGAATAATAGTTCAATACGATATATCTTTGAATTAATAGTGTTACATCACAAATCCCCATCGATCAATTGAATCTAACTTTATCCTAATGTTCATGATGTCAACAAGGGAAAATTTCCATCAATTTGTCTGCGAGTAGAATTTAAAGTAAAACATCAAATTATGACTAAAAAACAACCTACTTAAAACTTGACAGATGTGCATCTCATTTCTATTTAATTACCATCTTCATAAAAATGCCGTCATCGCCCTTTCGCTTGTGTATCTTCAGGTTCCGGTTGCATAGTTGTAAAGGCATGCGCTCCAGGTCGATGGTTCTAATCGCAGTGGCGATAGTTGGTTCCTTTCTGATAGCTAGCTAAATACCGGTAACAAATACGTACCTCGTGCCTGGCCGAAAGGGGATGGCGATCCGATAGCTAAGCAAGGTAATGTGTTTCGTAAGTCAGAACTGTTAAACTATTTAGTTGATCGCCATTTTCAACAGTTTTTCAGTTATATAAGGCGGCCAGTTCATCTTGACATACGTTTCATGGATTTCTCAAACCAGTACCCCAAATAACACTTAGCCATATAACGTGCTGACACCCCACTTAGACTAGTTAAGTCAATTGGTGGGACACAAATGAAGGTTATCAATTGCAAAGTCGTTAAGTCCAATTTGTCCAGCATAATTGTGATACATGTTTGTTTATGCATTGTATATGTTGGTGAGTAAAGAAAGACAAAGCGAAGTCATCTGCAAATTCCTATTCTTTTTGTTTAGTAAAATTGTCCCTATTGTGGCCCCCTGGAACAATCAGTAGTTGTTAGCCTATAGCTATACGAAAGAGTGTACATTTAATTGAAAATCCTTATCTTATCCAAAATGTTAGTTCACAATGAAGCCTAATGCTACCAATGTGCAGTTGTCATAAAAGTTATTAACCCTCCTTCCGACTAACAGACGCATGTTGACGCCTCTACAGCAATACTCATACTGAGCAATTACACCTGGTGAGTTATTTTAAAGTCCTTCAAGGGGTTCACAAGTTATTGAGCGGACACGAAATATAGTCATATGACATTTGACCTCTAATTGCGATCTTGACCTTGAACCAAAGTGGTAGTAACAAATGCTCTGCACTTTGTCTTAGTATGGTAAACATTTCCGGTGAGTTATTTCAAAATCCTTCAAACGGTTCTAAAGTTATTGAGCGGACACGACATATAGTGATATGATATCTAATTGCGATCTTGACCTTGAACTAAAGTGGTTGTAACATGCGCTCTGCACATCGTCTCAGTATGTTGAACATAACGGTTCAAAAGTTATGGAGCGGACACGATTTGTGACAGATAGACAGACTGTCAGAGCAAAAACAATATGTCCCCATTATGGGGAGACATAATTATGTCTAACATCGCTGATCAGCGAAGAGAGATCATGGGTCAATATTGGTCCACTTGATCGGGAATTTGTATTCTTACAAGTTGGCTTAGCCTGTATTGAGAAGGGAAGCAGGCGACGATCCTCATTCCTTTATATAAAGAATACTCTCCAATCTCCCAACAATGTTTTAAACTGTCATACATGCTATTTTGTACGGTGGCACAGAGGTGACATGTGTATGTTTTTATTTATCTCGTGCGCACGACATACTAAGTCGTGCGCACCACTTAGTAACTCGTGCGCACGACTTAGTAACTCGTGCGCACGACTTAATTATCTCGTGCGCACGACTTAGTAACTCGTGCGCACGACTTAGTATCTCGTGCGCACGACTTAGTATCTCGTGCGCACGACTTAGTAACTCGTGCGCACGACTTAGTAATTCGTGCGCACGACTTAATTATCTCGTGCGCACGACTTAGTATCTCGTGCGCACGACTTAGTATCTCGTGCGCACGACTTAGTTATCTCGTGCGCACGACATACTATCTCGTGCGCACGACTTAGTATGTCGTGCGCACGAGATAAATAAAAACATACACGTGTCACCTCTGTGCCACAGTACGATGGCACAGAGGTGACATGTGTATGTTTTTATTTATCTCGTGCGCACGACATACTAAGTCGTGCGCACGAGTTACTAAGTGGTGCGCACGACTTAGTATGTCGTGCGCACGAGATACTATGTCGTGCGCACGACTTAATTAAGTGGTGCGCACGACTTAGTAACTCGTGCGCACGACTTAGTAGCTCGTGCGCACGACTTAGTAGCTCGTGCGCACGACTTAATTATCTCGTGCGCACGACATAGTATCTCGTGCGCACGACTTAGTATCTCGTGCGCACGACTTAGTAACTCGTGCGCACGACATAGTAACTCGTGCGCACGACTTAATTATCTCGTGCGCACGACATAGTATCTCGTGCGCATGAGTTACTAAGTGGTGCGCACGACTTAGTATGTCGTGCGCACGAGATAAATAAAAACATACACATGTCACCTTTGTGCCACCGTAATTTTGTTACATGTTTTCTTAAAGGTTTTCAAAGTTGTCAAATAAGTCACTTCTTTAACACTATTATATCAGATAAATAGTAAAGAATAAAAAGCAAAACACAGTTACTGATTAAAATGTGTATTAGAAATAAAATAAAAGGTAAGTTTAGACTAAAACGTTAGGTAACATTTTATTTTATAAATGAGCCATGTCTGTCGATGTGGGGTCCTCATTGCGTTTTCGTAACAGAATCACAGAAAGGGATATGAGAAAACCAACATTGTGGAATCTGCGTAAAGTATCGATCCGGATCAGCCTAAGCATGCCTCCCCGGTTACCCGAATATACACTTTTCGCCTCTTGTGGGTTTTCTGATTCAGGAATCATTACTATATACTTCTATCCCTCTGAGACGGAATGTGTCGTCCCGGATCAGTCTGCGAGGACTGTGCAGGCTAATCTGGTTCGACACATTACGCAGAAACCATAATGTTAGTTTTCTCGCGAGGCGGCTCATATGGTAGTATCATCCATCAAAGCGTTTTCGCAATCATGTTTAAATTATTTATACTACAGTAACTGTTGGCTTTTGCTCAGGATCATTCTAAAGAGGATTCATTAATCAACCCATTCCCCCATAAAGACGCTTTCTGACGCCTCTGCAGCAGACGGCTTTTTGAAAACATAGTGACAAAAGAAGAAATTGCTCAAAACGAGCAATTTCTCCTTTTGCCATAATGTTTTCCACTTTTAGTTATAGGTTATCCATTCAATTAAAAAGATTTTCCATTTTTTGACAAAATATGTTCAAAGTCGTCTGCTGAAGAATTGTCGTATGAGGGAAAGAGTTAATGATTGTACGGAAATATCAACAACTAGGAGCATCCTGTTAATACTACGCGTGTGAGCTTGCTAATCTGGATGCTTCCTGGTCGCAAAAGCATCGAAGCAACAACACTCATAACTTCTGATTATTTGCTACGTATGCGGACAGTGAACACACGTGGAAATGTGTGTATGCTTAGGCTCGTCTGAGTTCTCAGTGTTCCTAAGTGCAAGATAGACCCAAAATCAGTTAACAAGGTTATTATATATACTTATCAAATAAACAATCATAACAACTACAATCTCGTGAGTATAACACGTTCGTCCAGATTATCTGGTGTGAATCTTCGGACACATTTTCAGTGTGATCTTCTATATGGATTAAAAGGACTGACAAGTTTGAAATGTATAGATATCAATAAATCTATGAGAACAACAATATCAACCCTTATGACACATACAACACATCTGCAACAGATGACTTTGAAACATCAAGGAAAAATAAGAAACGCCTCAATAAAATAAAGGGTGATAATTAAATAGAACGAGAACCTAACGAGCAAATTCTCATTTTGGCACAATGTTTTCAAAAGTCGTCTGCTATATAGTTGATGTGTTAAAATCCGTCTGCGTGTTGGAAAGGATTACATGGGATTGTGTTGTTACGTTTGTACAAAAGAGATTTAACAAAAGTATTTTATATATATTTTCAAATATGTAGAATAATAACATAAATGGACAAAATCAAGGTGACAACAATACACGTTTCTATATGAGAACCATAGCCTCGATTTAAATGCAAGGTGAAGTTCCGATAACTAAGTAAATGACCTATTACAATTGACTATTATTTTTTTAACTGATGGCCCTGGAGGTTCGTCGTCAGTAGCGTATTCAATTTTAAAAGCCTTTCTTAAACCTCCGAGTAGGATATAGTTAAAATCATCCAATAATTTAAAACATAGTAAAATTAATATAAAATTTATTAAATAAATAGTTTCGTTTTCTAAACCCTGGGGCTTTGTTCGCCAAATAGTTAAATCTGCACGGCGAGGATAAACTAATTCACCATACCTGTAATTAACCATTACTTTACTTACGTCAGTCAAGCGAAAATACACGAATCACTCCATAAAACTAAATAATAGCCTTCCGAATATTCCTGTAGTAATGTAGTTGTAGAGAACACTTGCTCTTATTGAGCATACGCTTTAAATGTTCTATTGGCTGGCTCATTTGATAGTGTACACTTTATCATGTAACTTTAAATGTTCTATTGGCCAATTTGATAGTGTACACTTTATCATGTAACTTTAAATGTGCTATAGGCCCATTTGATAGTGTACTCTTTATCATGTAACTTTAAATGTTCTATTGGCCCATTTGATAGTGTACACTTTATCATGTAACTTTAAATGTGCTTTTGGCCCATTTGATAGTGCACTCTTTATCATGTAATTTTAAATGTTCTACAGGCCTAGTTGATAGTGTACACTTTATCATGTAACTTTAAATGTTCTATTGGCCCATTTGATAGTGTACACTTTATCATGTTACTTTAAATGTTCTATTGGCCCATTAGATAGTGTACTCTTTATCATGTACCTCTAAATGTTCTATTGGCCCATTTGATAGTGTACACTTTATCATGTAACTTTAAATGTTCTATTGGCCCTTTTGATAGTGTACACTTTATCATGTAACTTAAAATGTTATATAGGCCTATTTGATAGTGTACAATTTATCATGTAACTTTAAATGTTCCATTGGCCCATTTGATAGTGTACACTTTATCATGTAACTTTAGATGTTCTATTGGCCCATTTGATAGTGTACTCTTTATCATGTAACTTTAAATGTTCTATTGGCCCATTTGATAGTGTACACTTTATCATGTAACTTTAAATGTTCTATTGGACATTTGATAGTGTACACTTTATCATGTAATTTAAAATGTTCTATTTGCCTATATAATAGTGTACACTTTATCATGAAACTTTAAATGTTCTACTGGCCCATTTGATAGTGTACTCTTTATCATGTAACTTTCAATGTTCTATTGGCGCATTTGATAGTGTACACTTTATCATGTAACTTTTAATTCTCGTTTGGCCCATTTGATAGTGTACACTTTATCATGTAACTTTAAATGTTCTATTGGACATTTGATAGTGTACACTTTATCATGTAATTTAAAATGTTCTATTGGCCTATTTAATAGTGTACACTTTATCATGAAACTTTAAATGTTCTACTGGCCCATTTGATAGTGTTCACTTTATCATGTAACTTTAAATGTCTTTTGGCCCATTTGATAGTGTGCACTTTCTCATGTAATTTATAATGTTCTATTGGCCCATTTGATAGTGTACACTTTATCATTTAACTTTAAATGTTCTATTGGCCCATTTGATAGTGTACACCTGATGATGTATATTTAAATGTTCTACAGGCCTATTTGATAGTGTACTCCTTATCATGTAACTTTAAATGTTCTATTGGCCCATTTGATAGTGTACACTTTATCATGTATATTTAAATGTTCTATTGGACGATTTGATAGTGTACTCTTTATCATGTAACTTTAAATGTTCTATAAGCCCATTTGATAGTGTACACTTTATCATGTAACTTTAAATGTTCTATTGCCCCATTTGATAGTGTACACTTTATCATGTAACTTTAAATGTTCTATTGGCCCATTTGATAGTGTTCACTTTATCATGTAACTTTAAATGTTCTATTGGACATTTGATAGTGTACACTTTATCATGTTACTTTAAATGTTCTATTGGCCCTTTTGATAGTGTACACTTTATCATGTAATTTTAAATGTTCTATTGGACATTTGATAGTGTACACTTCATCATGTAATTTAAAATGTTCTATTGGCCTTTCTAATAGTGTACTCTTTATCATGAAACTTTAAATGTTCTATTAGCCCATTTGATAGTGTACACTTTATCATGTAACTTTAAATGCTCTAATGGCTTATTGATAGTGTACTCTTTATCATGTAACTTTAAATATTTTACAGGCCCATTTGATAGTGTACACTTTATTATGTAATTTTAAATGTTCTATTGGCCCATTTGATAGTGTACACCTGATCATGTATATTTACATGTTCTACAGGCCCATTTGATAGTGTTCACTTTATCATGTAACTTTAAATGTTCTACAGGCCCATTTGATAGTGTACACCTTATCATGTAACTTTAAATGTCTTTTGGCCCATTTGATAGTGTGCACTTTATCATGTAATTTTAAATGTTCTATTGGCCCCATTTGATAGTGTGAACTTTATCATGAAACTTTAAATGTTCTATTGGCCCATTTGATAGTGTACACTTTATCATGTAACTTTGAAATGTTATATTGGTCCATTTGATAGTGTACACTTTATCATGTTACTTTAAATGCTCTATTGGCCTATTTGATAGTGTACACTATATCATGTAACTTTAAATGTTCTACAGGCCCATTTGATAGTGTACACTTTATCATGTACACGAGACGAGAGTTAGATACAAGAGAGGCCGGATGCAATTCCCTAGCTTTTTCCGAAAAGACCCCTTGGTTCTTGAACATGCTCAGTGTATAGCACCGACTCACACGAAGCCATTATTCCTGAAAGGATCAGTAATTGACCTCTAGTTCAATGGAAGACACTTAAAAGTACCTCAGAAATTTTCAGAACCTGGATCGGGTTTTGAGCCCCGGACAGTTGGATTGACAGTTCAGCGTATAAACCCTTAGACCACCGGGCCACTCAAACAGCACTCATATAGTCTCTGACGTATTGAAATCGAGGCTAAGGTAGTAGATAAATATTATTTAAATATAGATTAGACATGCACACAAGAGACACACCGTATTAGTTAAATATGTTCCACACTTCTGAAGCAGACTATTGACTTCAACACAATTGTGAGAAACGAAAACATTACTCAAAACAAGAGAAAGTTGATGCAAGGCATCAATGTCGCCGGAAAAGACTGCATTGATTTCTTTATGTATGCTTGACTTGCATTAGTCTAAACATACACATAATGTTTTCACTAAGGACTAATTTCAGGATTTTTGAAATTCTACATACAAATTTCAGGATTTCTTTTGGTCAGGATTTTTTTATTTTTTTTATTTGTCAATAAAACCACAACACATACAGTTTCGGATTTAAATATACATGCAATAAAAAGCTATTTAACCCTTTCCATGTCTGAAGCAACAATGAAAACCTTTAAACCTTTAGGACCTTGAGAAAACTGTTACATTGCTGAAGACATGAACTTCCTCATTTTTAATAATAATTATAATAAGCTAATTTTTTATTTAAATCATTGATGCATACAATATATGTATGGCGCAAGAGAAATGAGAGTCCCATTACTATTTAAAAGATGGCAAGTATGAAATTAATTGGGTGCGAAAGATCAGATTTTCTTTATTTCTTAAATTATTGTTTATCAGAGTTTGTTCTTTTCTTAATTTGTTTCAAGCCAAATAAACATTTAATATCACATATATTTAATCATTTAAGTGTGTAATATTAGCTATCTGTCTGTAATATTAGGTGTTTGAGCATTCTTTCGAAATGTTGACTGAAGAAAATGAATAAAAAAATCAGGCAAAGCATGTTTTATTCCACTGCATTCGAGAGAAAAAAGGCATTTCTATATTATCTTTCTTTCTCCTACATTCGTCTCATGCACTCGTTTCGTGACGTATTAGAAATCAATTTTTCGAGCGACATTATGTGTCTGCATAACTCGTCAATGTCATGGAAGCGTTTTTCTAAGTTTACATTTTATTTCCGGTTACTTCCCTTTATATTTTGGCAATTTGAAACTAGGTCACGATCAACATTTTTCAGATCATACTCGTTTTAGCTTAGAAACAGTTCCTTATTTAGATATACATGGATTAACATTATTAAATGAATTCTACACAAATCAAGACATCTCTTTGAATATGAAAATAACATTCAGTAAGTTAAACTTGCTATTTAAAGGAGAATTCGACGTGATTTTTATCTCGATATTGACAGATAACAGTCTGCAGCGAGCCCGTCTGCAGCAAGTCTAGCAAGGTCTGTTTTATCTTCGTAAATAAGACAAAAAACTTAAATGCGAGTCAAAATAAAGAAACTGCAAATACATAAAACATCGGATTAATTTTGTTATTTTAGCTGTGTCATAACTAAGTGTTTTTAAACAAACACAATTGTAATATGTTCAAGACATTTACAAAAAATCTAATAATAACTGTGCTTGCCATTAAAACACAACTTTTTTGGGTGATAAAGAAAACATAACCAAGTACTTTACCATATTATTTACAAGCAAAGTACTTACTAAGTTGAAAAAGGGTCATAGTTCTTACAAAAACCTTTACTGAATTATGCACTCTTAGCTGTTGGTGGTTTACATGTTCGTATAGAAATGCATGATCCTAGTCGAACACTATTAACTTAGAGTTATCCCAGTCACATACAATAATTCTATCCTGTAACATCAATATTCCCACAATATCACACGGACCATCATCACTAGCTACCGACACGATAAGGGTGGACTTCAGTGTTGCTGCTTTATATACATTTACTGTAAGACTGGTTCCAAGCTTGGCACGTACTACAGGGCCATATCTTGTACGCGTTCTGATAGGTCTTGACTTTGATCAACCCCTGTCTCTTTTCTCTCTGACTTCCCTTTGGGTCGACGTCCGCTTACCTGTAACTCTGATTTCTCTCTAGGTCGACGTCCGCTTACCTGTAACTCTGATTTCTCTCTGGGTCGACGTCCGCTTACCTGTAACTCTGATTTCTCTTTGGGTCGACGTCCGCTTACCTGGAACTCTGATTCTTTACATTGTGTATCAGGAAGCTTTATAATTTTATGGTTCCTTGATAACATATGTTTTGTGTGATTTTTCTGACATTCTTTACACAATGGATGGTTACAATCCTCACACAGGAAAACAGCGTCAATATTGACGTCATCGATCGCTTGGCAGGGAACACAATCAAGAATCAGGTCTGATGAATTCACAATTGATGACGCCATTCTGTAAATGATCAAGTAAATTAGTCATTATTCACTTAAACAGTGAATTATTGAACTTATATGACTGAAATATTGAAGTGAAAATAGGCAGTTTATATAAGTATAGTTAATGGTGAAAGAGAATTTCAAGAATGAACCAGTAAGTAGTTTCTATAGATGATGAAGTATTATACGGATAGTTACAAACGAAGCATGATTTGAAAGGTTAATTCACAGTTGTTGAACGCATAACACATATGTTTCACTGCTGATATAATACATTAACATTTGGGACTGTAGAATAAAGTTGACAAAGACGTAGAAGAACAACAACACGCGGCGACAGGTCACGGAACATAAGAGATATGCTTTTTAAAGAGTCTTATGGAACGGTGATTTTCCAAATAAAATGGGGTATATGACTTTATAAGTAGTCTTAATGATGAAGGTATAATGATGAAGGTAGACACGGAATTCTGAATATGTTGTTCTAAGTCAACCTTTCCATAGCTTTACTTATTGAGTATTATTACATGACAACTGTGGTAATAAGCGGGTATTTCACACTGAGAAAGTACTCGGTGGGTTCAGATTGTCCTAACACACCGAGCATCATGTCTGTTCTTGCAAAATTAACCAATTATATTACTTCTTTAAACTAGCACAATCAAGAGTGCTCGGTGTAGGACAAAAATCTACCCTGATATATATAGTAACAGATGTAATTAACGTATACTATAGTTATATGTTTGTACGAACTTGCTTTATTGTCCGGTCCGTATCTACCTTAAACAGATATATATTTAAATAAACAGTAAATAGCGTCAATTTTCAATTCCAACTAACGCGTTTAGGTGGATTTATATTCATATACTTTTTTAGGGCCTTGATATTTATGTAAAATAGCCTAACATTAAAGTGATCCCAATTAGTCAATTCAAAATTGCACTGATATCAATAGAAACGTCACAATCACGCAGATGGTACAGTTTCGATCATAAACAGTGGTCGATTTTGATTTTAGCTTAGAATTTTGGAATTAAAAAAGAAATTGCATGATGAAATAAGAAGCATTACTATATATGCATAATGACACGATCGACTTCTATATGTCAACGCGAACCATTTAAAGTTTGAAATATTTGCATTAAATACTACGTAATTGTACTACACAAAATGTGATTATTTTCTAACGCAAAACTAATAATTTGTTTAAATTATTAAGTATCAAAATAAATGCTCGTACTCATCTAAAAGTAACCTCTCTCCCTGTCTCTATCTGTCTGTTTGTTTCTGTCTGAATGTTTCTCTCCTTCTGTCTGTCTGTCTGTCTGTCTCTGTATTTCTGATTTTTTTTTGTTTCTCTCTCTCTCTCTCTCTTCTCTCTCTCTCTCTCTCTCTCTCTCTCTCGTTTGTGTGTGTATATATATGTGTGTGTGTGTGTGTGTGTGTGTGTGTGTGTGTGTGTGTGTGTGTGTGTGTGTTTGTCTGTCTGTCTGAATGTCTCTCTCTATCTATCTGTAACTGTCTTAACGTATCTCTCTCTCTCTCTCTCTCTCTCTCTCTCTCTCTCTCTCTCTCTCTCTCTCTCTCTCTATCTCTCTCTCTCTCTCTTTGTTATTTCAGTATGTGTGTGTGTGGGTGTGTGGGTGTCTCTCTCTCCTTTCCTCTTTGTCTCTCTATCTCTCGTTCTTAACAACCACTGACTTGAACTAGAATTGTTTTTGCAAAAAACAGATGTCTCCCCTCAAATATCTGTCAAAATCTCTCAAAACATTCCAACCTATAAATTTGGGACAGATATGGAGCGGACACGAAATAAAGCCTCAAACCTTTGACCTTCAAGCGTGACCTTGACATTGACCCTATATTGTCGAGACGCGGGTTCTGCACGTCGCCTTGATGAGGTAAACATGTGACCCAAGTTTCATGAAAATCCTTCAAGCCGTCTGGGAGATATGGAGCGGACACGAAATAAAGCCTCAAACCTTTGACATTCAAGCGTGACCTTGACCTTGACCCTATATTGTCGAGACGCAGGTTCTGCACGTCGCCTTGATGAGGTGAACATGTGACCCAAGTTTCATGAAAATCCTTCAAGCCGTCTCGGAGATATGGAGCGGACACGAAATAAAGCCTCAAACCTTTGACCTTCAAGTGTGACCTTGACCTTGACCCTATATTGTCGAGACGCGGGTTCTGCACGTCGCCTTGATGAGGTGAACATGTGACCCAAGTTTCATGAAAATCCTTCAAGCCGTCTGGGAGATATGGAGCGGACACGAAATAAAGCCTCAAACCTTTGACCTTCAAGCGTGACCTTGACCTTGACCCTATATTGTCGAGACGCGGGTTCTGCACGTCGCCTTGATGAGGTGAACATGTGAGCCAAGTTTCATGAAAATCCTTCAAGCCGTCTTGGAGATATGGAGCGGACACGATTTCGGACAGACGGACAGACAGACAGACAGAAGGACAGACAGACAGACAGACAGACAGACAGACAGACGCCCAGGACAAAAACAATATATCTCCCCTGTATACAGGGGGAGACATAATTAGGAATAAAGGATTTGGTGAATGTGACATAAACGATATGTGGGATGTTTTTGCCAGGCGCTATAAAGACTCTGTAGCTAAACATGTACCAAAAGTTATACTTAGGAAACTACTCTGGATAACTAATAAGTCGTTAAAATGAACTAGTTTAAGGATAAGAAGCATGCGTGATAACGTTACAAAGTCCCGACTTTGCACTCGTCATGTTCGAAATAGAGAGTTTAACCGACAACCTGAACTGTTCTAGATTAAAGTGCCTAACTCCGAGTCACACTGAGTGGTGTCCAGCCGGATTAATGGCAGCTGGCTGCAATGTTCACATGAAGTTTGCATGCCGATTAAGCTTGAGGATGCCCAGCATAGCAGGAATGAAGTCTTTTCGGCTGGTAAGTACAGCCGTAGTAATCTACAGCGGTGCCGGCTGATTAATACAACCGGAGAAGCCGGAACCTCGTCTATTTCGGCCTGTTCATACAGCCCGAGACCCCACCTGTTCCGGCCAGTTAATGCAACCGGAGAAGCAGGAGTTCCGGCTGTTCCTGCTGGTTAATACAGCCGGAGTTCCGGCTATTCCGGCTGGTTAATACAGCCAAAGTAGCCGGAGTTCCGGCTGTAACGGCTACTCTCGGCTAACTTTACGCGCATCATGTTGACACCGCATTCTAAACAAGCTACGCAAAGCCGGAAGTAATTATTTCTTGACCACACATGAACCAGTTCAAACCTGACTGGGATTAGGTGGAGAGTAATGTTCTGATAGTTTTTCAAACCGATCAGATGAAACGTTTTGCCTATGTTGTGTTCACAAGAGTTTTCAAAAAAGCTTAGATGAAACATTTTGCCTCTTGTGTGTAAACAATTTGCTTACTGAAAATGTGCCTAGTGTTTACTTTTGGGCTTCACATGATCCAGTTTTGAAGCTCATTGAGATTTCATTGAGATGAATTTCTGATGATTTTCCACGAAGATTAGATGAACAATAAGGCCTCTAGGGTGTTCACGATATTCTTCGAAAATGTTGGCATTGTGTCATATGTGTAGTTTCTGATCCCTCGTGACCCATTTTGAACTTGACCGAGATTTGATGGATATAATTCCTATGGTGAACCCCTATGATGAATTGATGCCATTTTACCCCCTTTCTGATGTCTGACAATAGTGTTTTTAATCAATCACATAAGGAACATTTCTGCCACAGTGTTATTATCTTGAAATTAGACAATCAGTTTCCCTCTTTTCCCATGCAACTTTGTCATCGTATTATTCAACCAATCAATATGGTTGAAACTGTTTGTAGAGCGTCAAATAAGGAACTGCCAAATTATCTTGAGATAATCATAATATAATATCTTTAAAGTTATGTCAATTTAATTCCTCTCTGATTCCACAGAAACCAGACTTCAACATAGAATCTAATTATTTGAACATTTTGAAAGAGGACCACCAAATAAAGTATGCTTGTTCAGTTTGGTTGAAATTGGTCACATAATTTAATATTTTCTCAGTCATCATGGAAAGATAATGTCTCCCATCAGCTTACAGTCTATGTGGAAAGGCAGCCATGTATGTGGAGTACTGGTGTGGGAAAGCAAAGAGACACGAAGTAAGCTGACTAACGTGACATGACTGAACATTGTTAAAAACGGTGTTATAGTCTAATTAATCAACTAATAAATTTTCCCCCGTTATTCACTGATCATTTGACGCATGATTAAACAACTGCAATTGATAAGCATCTGCAAGGCACAAAGGGTCTAAAACATGTTAGAATAGTCTATATCAACATCGTCCTACAATATATATGACGCTAAACTAGTCGGGAACCTTCGGATGTCATCCCGAGTTAATTTGACTTGATCCGTTGTACATATTGCTTGTCGAATAGCTTCTGTAGTTTTGTGATTCCATGATTTAACCACATACAGACGCGTTCTGACACCTCTGCAGCAGACGACATTTGACAATGGTGGCAAAAGAAAATGCTCATAAAAACTATCAATTAAAGACAATTTCCATAGTATTCGACGTCGTCTGCTGCTGATTTGTCATATGTGGAAATAATTGAAATATAGTCTATTGGTTAAGCTGAGAATGTGGACCCTACACCTTTTCTTATAGAGAAGTAATTTATTACCAAACGGAGACACCTTCATGAATATATATATATATATATATACGTCTGAACAAGAGGCCCATGAGAGTTTATGCTCTACTGGCATGGATCTGGCTGGTTTTCGAAAAGAACCGAGCTGTCATCAATATTTGACTACCATCTAAGTTTGGTGAAGATCGGAAAGTAAATGGAGGCTCTATTGTGTTCACAATCTGTATTATAACAATTTTGACAATTTCAAGGGCAATAATCTAGTAATGCATGGGCGAATATGGCTGGTTTTCAATCGAGTTCTCATCAATATTTAACCCTTATCTAAGTTTGGTGAAGATCGGATAGTAAATGGAGGCTTTATTGTGTTCACAAGCTGTATTATTGCAATTTTGATAATTTCAATGGCACATCTAGCTGGTTTTCGAAAGGAACCGAGCTCTCATCAATATTTAACAACTATCTAAATTGTGTGAAGATAAGATTGTAAATTGAGCCTCTATTATGTTCACAAGCTCTATTATAGCAATTTTGACAATTTCAAGAGCCAAAATCCAGTCTCGCAGGAGCGGATCTGGCTGGGTTTCGAAAGGAACCGAGCTCTCATGGATATCTTACTACTGTATAAGTTTGATTGAGATAAAATCAAAACTTAAGACTTTATTACATTCACAAGTAATTGTTTACAGATGCACAAACGCACGAATGCACAAACGCACGACGGACACAACGCCATGGCATAAGCTCTTCTGGCCTTTGGCCAGTAGAGCTAAAATGAGTAAATTTCTACTTTTTCAGAAGGACTATTAAGTTTTCTTTTACTAGAGGAAACAAAGCAGGGTTCAACATTAACTCAATTTGACCAGCAAATGAATGTTATCAATAATGGAATAAACCAAGAAATGATTTATTTTGTAAATCTTCAGTTTGTCGTGTATATTTGGATTAAATAATAGTAAAACACAAATTAATTTGAAATTATACAGGACTTTTTCTGATTCCAAGTTAGAAAATCATATAATAATAAATATCTACCCTTTCTTACATACAGACGCTTTCTGACACCTCTGCAGGATTGCAGCAGATGACTTTTGAAAACATTGTGTCGAAAGAAGAAATGCTCATCATGAGCAATTTGTCTTTTTGCCACAATGGCAATGATTTAAATTCTTATCAATAATTATACTATCATTTATGGAGAGTTTCTCTGCTTCAGATTTGTTGTACGTGGGAAAGGGTTAATATAATGTATTACAGTACATTACGGGGTTTTTCCCTTCATATTCGAGTCATTTAATCGCATCTTTCAATTAACTACAACATACTCCATTCCGTTTCGTCTGCTCATACAGCTTCTTGGACTCTTGCTTTCCCTGTCTGGTATTAATACTTCCGCTGTCATCCTTTTTATCGGAAGAAAATCCAAATTTAAAACAGTTTATTTGACATGTTTTATTGGGGTCTTCCCGATTGTCCCACATTTTGAAAATACAATTTACCTTTAATGCGTAGGGGTGAAGTTGGGTAAGGGAAAGTTGAGAATAAAGTCCGGTTATTTTGCCTATTCCACGTTTTTCACTATTTATATTCCTTGTTCAATTAAATTGCACAAGGATTATTTACTGATTGCAAAAACATTTTTATTCTATTGAAGTAATTTAAATATTTGACTGCGGTTTTTCTCCATTCATTCGTTTGCCCAAACATGCAATCATCTATATATTTTATGTTTTTCCGACAAAAAAACGCGATTATAATTAATACTTATTTTTTTTTAATTTTTACTTTTTGTATGTTTTTGCGACACAACAATCCGCTAATATATAAATACTTTTGTTTCTTATAAAAAGGGAACGAACTGTTTGTGTATTTATTGAATTAAAACTTTTAGGAAAAGTTATTATTTATTGTTTATATATCATACTAGAAAAATGGCTAATGCTCAAGTACATCTCGATTTTGTGTAGAATAAGCGGGGCGGAATGAGTCTGATTCTTATTGGCCCGAACACAGTTTAAGATGTGTGGTTCGCAGCACTCAATGACATTGCTACATTAGAACTTCAGTAGCCGTTGACATTTTCACAGACTTTGTAACCGAGTATGGGTTGAGGGTGACATACAAATATGGTTCCAACGTAAGAACCATCCAGGAAGTTAAAGCCCTTTCGTGCATCAAGGCAGTTCAATATGCCACCGGAGGTACAATACCGACACGGAGAAGGAATTATCGGAACTTCGACGAACGACTAGAATCCCTGAAGGAACGCCTGTATGAAGGGTCCATTAGTGAAATTGAGTATGGGGAATGAGCTTCATATTTTCTCCACTTGTAAATATTTGTAAAAAAAGTTTTATAAACGGAGTCGCAAACAATGTAAAACATGTTAATTCTGCGAGACTAGAGCATGTTTTCAATATTACTGTGCATTCTGTATATATAACTTTTACTTACACAGTATACTGCTGTGAATAATATTAAATAACTTCGAAAACAGTGTAAACCGAGATCTGCTACTATCTCATCTTGGTCTATATTGTTTGTTTCCATTTTCTTTCGAACGCACCGAAAATAGTATAAACAAGGTCAAGTCAAAAATGTATTTACATGTCCGGGTGCGGGTACATTTGAGTAAAGCTCCATTATTTGACAGAAGAATAATGTTAGTTTGCCAGAATGTTTGTCTTGGTGATATTTAAGTTACTGTTTGAGAAATGGGTCCTGATGTGTTCAAAATAAGGCCATACTAAATTAAGGAAAATTAAGATGGAATTCGATAGACCTTCGTTTTAGCTCAAGAATGATGGAACTTTATTAGAATATTTGTCTTGGTTTTATGTTTTATTTTTTGTTTTGTTTTATCACATGATCATCACCAGGTCGCTAGGCTATATTATCCTCAATCAAATAATTGTTATGTTAATGTTGCCTGCTGGAATATAGAGGGCCTTATGAAGTATCAAGAAGATATTGACTTTCAAACGTTCGTTTCCTCCTTTGACATAATTGGTTTATGCGAGACGTGGACTGTCCAAGATAATGCGTTGGATATACCAGGTTATACGCATTTCGGTTATTCTCGACCGAAAAGGAAGTCAGCAAAACGAGGTTCTGGAGGTGTTTCAGTTTACATTAAGGACTTTTTGATAAAAGATAAACTTGTAAAACGTATTTTTAACAATTTCTCTGAATGTGTTGTTATACTATTTAACGGTTCATTGTTTCAAAATGTAAATGATATTGTATTTATTTTTTCATATGTGTCGCCAGAAAATTCACCTATCTACGATGAAAATGATAATAATGGTATTGAAATACTTAATACTCAGATAAATAATATTATTGCTGAATACCCTAACGCGGAACTCTTTTTATCTTGCGATCTGAATTCTAGAATTAAAGATTCTAAAGATTATATTCCAAATGATGATATAACCGTTTCGGTTTGTCACTTGTTGAATTATGTTGAACGTACGATGTTCATACGTTAAATGGACGCCTATTTAGTGATACTGATGGTAATTTTGCATGTTTTGCCAATAAGGGTGCAAGTGTTGTTGACTATATGATTGCCTCATCAAACTTGTTTAAGAATATAACTAATTTAAAATCGGTGATAAAGATAACTCTGTACACTTTCCACTTCATTGTCAATTTTGTTTTAAATCTTTTGTAAATAACCAATGTGTTAATGATATTGATAGTTCAAATTTGCATACTTGGGAAAAGTATAAATGGAAAGATGAGTTAAAAGACGATTTCTACGAACAATTTTGTATTATTTTCCGTTCTTTTAATGAAAAGGTCAGCTCCTGTAATGCACGATATTTTAGTTCATATATCCCAGACTGTATTAGTGTTTTTAAAACTAGCAGTGATAATATGAAATCAAAGTCAAATGTTAAACATTACTGTTCAACCCAACCTTCGTGGTGGGATAGTGATTGTAATACTGCTAAAGTTGAAAAATCAAGAGCTTTACGACATTTTAGAATCACTAATACTAGAGAAGATCTTGTAACGTACAAAACCCAAAGAAATCGTTTTAAATCTATTTGTCTTATCAAAAAATCTTCATTAGCTAAGAAAAAAACGTAGTGAGTTAGTAAGTTCGCGAAAGAATGACATTTTGGAAAACATTAAAAGATGATTGTAAAAATCGTGATAACGTTATAACACCTGACAAATGGTATGATTATTTCAAAAGTTTATTTTCTGTTAACGAAAATAATAACAATGTGCATAATAATGATGATATTTTTCAACATACACCTTTTGATTCAAGCAGTTTAAATGTACCCATTTCAAATCAGGAAATAATTTATAGTATACGTCATTTAAAATCTAATCGTTCTGGAGGCCCAGGCGGTATTTTTTTGCTAAAGCATTTGATAGTATTCAAACCAAAAATCAACACCAAAAACTGTGGAATGCTTTTGCAAGAAAAAATGTTGATCATGTGTTAAGGTTAACAATCCTTTAACTGAGTTTTTCCCATGTAATATAGGAACTAGGCAAGGCTGTATGGCCAGCCCTATAAGTTTCTCTATGTTCATAAATGATTTAGTTACATTTTTACATTCTAAATGTGATCATGGTATATTTGTGTCTGAAGATATAAATGAGTTAATAGCCTTAATGTTTGCTGTTTGCTGACGACGTCTCCAGTTTCTCTGATACTGTTGTACGTCTACAACGACAAATTAATTATATTGAACAGTTTTGTACATCTGTTAATATGAAAATTAATCTCGATAAAACAAAGATTGTTGTTTTTAGAAATGGAGGCATCGTCAAGCAAACAGAGAAATGGACTTATTGTGGGGATACTGTAGATATTGTTCAGTTTTATAAATAGTTAGGTGTTTATTTTACGCCGAAACTATTATGGTCAAAAACACAAGAAATGTTAGCATTGCAAGGTATTAAATCTGTTGCATGTATATTTAAATTCCAGCGTAAATAAGGACATTTAAATTCGGTAGATATGTTTAAAGTTTTTGATGCAATGGTTAAACCTATACTTTGTTATTGTTCTGAAATTTGGGGTTATAAATATGTTGAAAAAATCGAAAAAGTTCAAATCAATTTTTGTAAACAATATTGTAATTTATCACAAAACACATCTGATATTTTAGCTTTAGGAGAATGTGGTAGATTACCTCTATGTATAACTTATATTCCAAATTGTATTAAGTTTTGGTTAAAAATATTACGTATGGAAAACCATAGATATCCTAAACAATGTTATAATATGCTAAAACAATTTGATGAGGCTGGTAGAAGAACTTGGGCTAGTAATATTAAAGAATTATTATTTACGTACGGTTTTGGTTATGTTTGGATTGCTCAAGAAGTTAGAAATGAATCAAACTTTATACAATTATTTAAGACACGCATTAAAGATTGTTATTTACAAAGATGGAACTCAGGTTTGAATGATTCATCCAAGGCATTACATTATAAACATTTTAAATCCCATCTTTACTCCGAACCATATTTAGATATTGATTTGTCCTATATTTTAAGAAAAACTTGATCAAATTTTCGTTGCTCGAGCCATATTCTAATGATTGAAAAGGGCAGGCATTCATCAATAGACAGAGATTTAAGATTTTGTCCTTTATGTATAAAAAATAATATTTATGTAGTCGAAGATGAGTTTCATTTCTTCTTTGAATGTAATGAATATGAAATGCTTAGACAAACTTTCTTTAAACCTAACTGGTTAAATAATAGATCTCTTAACATGTTTTACATAATTATAAGTTTAAAGGATGAAAAGAGTTTATTCAGTATTGCTCGATTCGTATTTAATGCATTTGCAAGAAGAAAGGGAACTCTTGATTTATAATATTAGAAATTTTACAAGAATTCGTAATTTGTATACACACTGTAGATAAGTTAAATTTGTTATGTAAATATCATTGAATAATGCATTCAGTTAAATACGATACTGATATCTGTTTCAAATAATTCTTTTCAATATCAACTAAATATCTGTTACTATATTGAAATGCTTAAAAACTATACAACTTAGTATGCTAAACTATAATTGTTTAATCATAAAAGCTTAACAATTTATATGTTTATTTGAATACCACCAATAGTTATTGTTTGCTTCACTCTATTTGATGTATTTACATGTTGTATTTTGGGCCGGAGGCCTTTATTACCAAATAAAATATGTCTATGTCTATGTCTATGTCTATTAAAATAAAACATTTTGTACACTTTAGAGACCACATTTTCGAAATAAGCATGTTGAAACCCTGTGTCAGAATATTGTACGAATTGCACCACACGCCACCTCATCATGGTGATCATGTGTGCCCAAAAACTTAGAAATCCTATGATGCATAGTTAAGATGCGGGCCGGAAAATTCAGTCCTGTCGAACAGTTCTCATTTTGAATTTTGACCTCTACGAGTGACCATAATATTTGAGGTACAGGCCTGAATATTGTGCATGACACACCAACTCATCATGATGCACTTTTGTGCCAACTTTCTTAGAAATCCTATTATTCATGTTTAAGATGCGGGTCGGACAGACAGACTCATGAACGCCCGGACACACTTACCGAACCGCCATTTACAGCTATATGTCGAGCTACCAAAAGCAGACTCGACAAAAGTGATTTCAGACAGTAAAATGGTTATTAGCAGTCAATAAACAACAGGCTACTCAACAACCTTTTTCAACATTCAACAAATATGCAAAGGAAGAGCTGCTCCTATTGATACATTTATTGTAGCATTATATTCCATGATGTGTTTCCTGGCTTTCTCACATCATAACTGACTACTCCACAAAACATTCTTTCCAAGCAACTGGCTGCTTTACCACAAATACTGTTAGCCCATTCGTGGAAGACGAATGCCGCTTTTCACAGTGACCTTTGATAAACGTCGGAAAGAATGTTTGCCGTGCTAGGGTTCGAACTTACAACCCCCCCATTGGGTTAGGAGTGCTCCAGTTAGATATCAGACAAATCATATCAAACTAAATATACTCATTTTCAGCACAGATGACCCTGTTGTTAACCCTTTCCCAAATGCAGACGCTTTCTGACGCCTCTGCAGCAGACAACTTTTGAAAACGCGCAATTTCTTCTTTTGCCACAATGTTTTCACTTCTTTTTAGTAATTACCTACATTTATAGAACTTTTCCGTGTTTTTGCCTGGAAATTCCCAAGTGCATCTGCTGCACATGTGTTGTATGTGGGAAAGGGTTAAAGACCACTTGATTGTTCTCCGCCCATATATGGTCATTAAAAAACAGATTTGCTAAGTAAGAAAGGAACATGTTAAGTGGATCTTCTCTTTCTTAAACCTTCCCCAAATACAAACGCTATTTGACGAGAAGCCGGTTTATTACTTTTGTTAGAAGGTCCAAATGTACGAAAGTTTAGGTACAAGCAGGTGATACCTGCATCTTCTTCTCAAATGTATGGACCGAGCATCTATTGTCATGATCTGACAAGCAGCAAGATCTAGTGAAAAGCTGCTTTTCTTTTGGTCTCGGTCCTGTTAATTTCAGTTAACTTCAATTATATAAACTATTTTAAGAAAACACTCTATATTACTTCCGATTGAATCAAAATATTTTCGATTTATCTCCAACTCGGTTACAAAATATATCTTTATAGAAGGAATTTTCGTATTACCTCCCTTTATATCATTTTGTAATTTCCAGACTCATGCTTCAAACTTTGTATGGCTGATAAAACGCGCATTGATATGTATTATCTGCTCAAACATGAAGAATGCTAATATTTACATCTTTTAACTCAATGTAGATATTAAGCGCGATACAACTCAACTCTTAGTATCAATCCGGTGCCAACCAAACATCGTATGACCTAACGGGCACTTGCTTACTACATCACTCCTCAATGGGCGTATGTCTCGCGCAATAATATTTTGTCTCCAGACACGAAGAAGGCTAATGTTTACATTTGTTAACACATTTTTATCTTAGTTCGATAGTTCTAAAATCTTAGTATCAATCTTGTACTAAAATAACACTGACATTATTATTGTTAACCATGTATCTGCAGAAATAATGGAACTATTTGGCGGTAAACGTTTTGCATTAAGCATTTCTGACGTACTGCCGAAATCTTCCTATATATTGTTATTCTTGTGTCAAAGTACAGAGGCTATTGTTACCACAATTGACACAAAAATGGAATATTATTACTGAAAAAATATACCTTACTTTTTTTTTTTTTTTTTCCATGAAAAACACAATGAAAAGAAAGGAATTCGTTACATACTCTTTTCATAAAATAAAATGAAACATTCCTAGTTATGATTGATATAATTAAATTGAATAGTGGTCTTTTAAAGAACTGAACTGTAGTGATATCTTCGCCCCGGACAGAAATTAGCCGACACCGTACCTGTATCTTTTCCCGATGGTCCTACATCGATTTTTATCCCAAAAATTAAAATGTGGGACAATAGGGAATAAACCAAGCCACATTATATGAAATCTGGCGTTCAGAATATTGTAACCAGTGAACATTAAGATCAGTCTACACAGCCTGATCAGATTTGTTTCCGTTTGCTATCTGAAGCATCTGAATCCATCAATACAATACAATATGTCATTTGAATGTAAGCAGAACACGTTTGAAAACATTTTGGCAAGAGAAGAAATTGCTCAAAAAACTTTTTTCAGCTCCGTAAAACTGATTATTTAATTTCAAGAGATTTTCCATATGTATGCCTAGGTGTTATCAAAGTAATCTGCTACAGATTTGTAGTATGTGGAAGAAGGTTATACTGAGTCACCTGGACTCATAAAGGAAAGAGAAAAATATGATTTAAAAAAATGGTATGCTATATAACTTACGTATCCCATATCTCGTCACTTAGATCATTATTGTGATTTTGGGGTGGTGCTAATGGTAGTACTTGTCTTTCCATGGTTTTCTCTTTCCTGTAATTAATATTCTCTTCTGTTAATCCATAATATCTTAGTTATGTTAATCAGTTTGTATTTGCTATGGAACAAGTATATTTTAATTCAATAACATATATATATATTGTATTGCATTAAAACATACTTGTTTTATAGCAAATACAATCGGATTAACATAACTAAGAGATTATGGGTTAACAAAAGAAAATAACATAAACATTAAACTCACAAAATAGTCCCTTTTAACCCCCTCGTCGTGCGTAGATGAGGTTGTATGTCAAAAGCGAAAAGTGCAGGCCAAGATAATTTAATTTTCTTTTATTCTTTCTTACATTTAAATATATCAATTTTACCATGGTATTACCATAAAACAACAAGACGAATGTTTGACGCAAAGCGTCAAAGGGAAGCCGCAATATTTCGTCGCACATGTAGAAATAAGAAAAAAAGAACATTTAAATCCACAAACATTAAAACAATTTAAACTGTAGTCAGTAATGCTGATATATTGGTATTTGAAGATATAACTTTATGTAGGTTATTTAACCTGGCAGGGTCAGTGTTTTTAGTGAATGAGATGATTAAGAATTAAACTTGTTATGGAAAATGACTTATATAATACTAAAGATAAATGGTCAAGAGGTTATCATAAATTTCAATTTGTACCAAAAAATATTCTTGTTGAACACACACCCTGTTATGATTATGTTTTGTCAAATAATGCTGAAACAGAACATCTGTTTTTGGTTTATCGGTAAGTCATGATAGTGGCTAAGGGTTTATTATAAAAAAAAAACACCTCTATAAATGATCGTATGATAATTGAAAAGTGTTGAAATTATTGTTACAAATGCAGATATAGCTCAATATGAGCAATTTCTCCATTTGCCACAACGATTTCAATGATGTTTAACTTGACAGACTTTGGAATAATCAAGTGCAAAACATAGAAAACTCCATAAATGATAGTAAGAGTTTAAATTATTGTGGCAAATGTAGCAATTGAAAATCAAAGATGTCGGATTACAAACGCACAAGCTCGAGTGGACGACACTAATGTGGTGAACTCTTGTCGTGATTAGCATTCAGAAATTCAAGGAAACTCATTTCAATGTTAACGTAATCCGAAACACTGACAAGAGAGAAAATGTGGGCACGTCTACAATGTGCGTACAGTAAACATTAATCTTAAAGCGGCCAATCTTTCACTAGTAAGTTTTTCAATGAAACAATCAACGTACAATTCAATGGGTGTGTAGAGTCCATATTTTGTTAACCATTTCCTTATAACATATGCATTTTAAAGCTGCTGCAGCAGACGACTTTTGAAAACATTGTGACAAAAGGAGAAATTGCTCACAAGGAATTTATCCTTTTGCTACAATGTTTTCTTCTTTATGTCCATAAATTATACCTTCATTTAGCAAGATATTCCAAGTTTTGACCGTGACATGATTGAAAATTGTTGAAATAGTGTCAAAATATAATCAACCATAAGTGTTTTGTACACAGTTTTGCCTAGATGGATTTAAAGTTGTCTGGTGCAAATTTGCCGTATGTGGGAAAGGGTTAATTGTCCAAAACTGCCATTATGTCTTATTTGCACTCCATTCCGTTTTATTTCAATTTATGAGATATATAATATATTATGATTATTGGTATACCCACCAATTAATTTGGATTATCCACACATAATAAATAGACCATACGAAAAGGGGGAAAGATCAGTCTGATCATGAATTGTTGTCTTTGCTTTTTAGTCGTGAATCGCACTGTAAGCCTCTTCAGACGATTCATTACCAAAAACCTACCACACAAAAATGAAAATTGATCTTATTATGCAATTAACACTAAAACTATCCAAATGCGGAATTTGTGCTGACGCGGTTGATTTGAGTAAAATCCTCACGCGGTATGACGTAGCCATTTCCAATATAGGCTCTCCCAAATTTCAGTGTTAAAATATGTGACCTTTTTTGTTTGTGAATGAATGAATGTATAGTGTTTTATGGCGCATCGACAGCTAAGGTCATTTAGCGCGCATTAAAGTTAAGTAGTACATGAAGTATTATTTAAAAATGAATATTTTTGAATGGAATGTATAGTGTTTTATGGCGCATCGACAGCTAAGGTCATTTAGCGCGCATTAAAAGTAGTACATGAAGCATTATCTAAAAATGAATATGTTTGATAGAAATATATAATGGTAAATGATGGAAGTAGAAGTAAGTAATGTTTTATGACTAATATCTATGTAATGGGAATGAAATGTAAGTTATATAAATAAGAGTATATATATATGTAGACAAATAAAGAGTATCACAGCTTATAGTAAAGCGCAATCTCCTTTAAGAAAGAAATTATAGCATGTATTTGGACAGTGTCGAATAGTGTTTTAAGACTATCACGCTATCATAATTAGCACGAATTGATGCAAAGTCAGTGCAATCAATTAAAATGTGCTGAATGGTATAGCTTGCAGAGCAAGGTATACATTCAGGTGCATCATCCTTTGTAAAGAGCCAAGAATGTGTAAGTCTAGAGTGCCTAATTCGGCAAAGAGCTATAATAACCTCTTCTCGACGAACGGACCTGTAAACAGGGTTCCACTCGCCAAGGATTGGCTTGACAGAATGAAGCTTGTTAAAAACATCAGCATCCCATTTGGTTTGCCAAGAAGATTGGATATATTTAAACAAGAGGGCCATGATGGCCCTTGAATCGCTCACCTGATTTTTTATTTTTTTTTCACTTTAGCTATATAAGCCCCGCCCCCTGGCAGCCATAGTTTCCGACCAATCAACTTGGCTTGAAGGAATCTGATAGAGGGTCACCCTAGGAACATTTCTACAAAATTATTTGAAAATCGGCCAGATACTTTTGGAGGAGAAGATTTTTTAAGTTTTCACTATAGCCATATAATGCAAAATAGCCCTGCCCACTGGCGGCCATGTTTTTTGACCAATCAACATGGCTTGAAGGAATCTGAAAGTGGGTCTTCCAAGGAACATTTCTACAAAATTATTTGAAAATCGGGCTGACACTTTTGGAGGAGAATTTTTTTTAAGTTTGCACTATAGCCATATAAGGCAAAATAGCCCCGCCCCCCTGGCGGCCGTGTTTTTCGACCAATCAACATGGCTTGAAGGAACATTTCCACAAAATTATTTGAAAATCTGCCAAGCAGTTTGGGAGATGAAGAATTTTGAAGTTTTTTTCGTTTCGTTGCCATGGAAACCAGAATTCTGCATGGATCCCAAAAATTTGAAGGAATTCTGGTGAGGTCATTGAGAGGATGCTTTCTGTGAAGTTTCATCCCAATTGACCTACTGGTTACTGAGGAGAAGATGTTGAAGATATTTTAAGTTTTCACTTTGGCCATATAAGGCAAAATAGCCCCCGCCCCCTGGCGGCCATGTTTTTCGACTAATCAACATTGCTTGAAGGAATCTGATAGAGGGTCACCCAAGGAACATTTCTACAAAATTATTTGAAAATCGCCCTGACACTTATGGAGGAGAAGATTTTTTAAGTTTTCACTATAGCCATAAAAGGCAAAATAGCCCCGCCCCCTGGCGGCCATGTTTTTTTACCAATCAACATGGCTTGAAGGAATCTGATAGATGATCACCCAAGGAACATTTCTACAAAATTATTTGAAAATCGGCCTGACACTTCTGGTGGAGAAGATTTTTTAATTTGCACTATAGCCATATAAGGCAAAATAGCCCGTCCCCCCTGGCGGCCATGTTTTTCGACCAATCAACATGGCTTGAAGGAATCTGATAGAGGGTCACCCAAGGTACATTTCTACAAAATTATTTGAAAATCGGCCTTACACTTTCGGAGGAGAAGATTTTTTAAGTTTTCACTATAGCCATATAAGGCAAAATAGCCCCGCCCCCCCTGGCAGCCATGTTTTTCGACCAATCAATACGGCTTGAAGGAATCTGATAGAGGATCATCCAAGGAACATTTCTACAAAATTATTTGAAAATCTGCCAACCAGTTTGGGAGAAGAAGAATTTTGAAGTTTTTTTCGTTTCGTTGCCATGGAAACCAGAATTCTGCATGGATTCCAAAAATTTGAAGGAAATCTGGTGAGGTCATTGAGAGGATGCTTTCTGTGAAGTTTCATCCGAATTGACCCACTGGTTACTGAGGAGAAGAAGTTGACGCACGACGGACGACGCACGACGCACGACGCACGACGCACGACGGACGCCGGACAAAAGGCGATCACAATAACTCACCTTGAGCAAAGCTCAGGTGAGCTAAAAATAGTAGGTTTAAAATCAGAATGTGGAACCTTAAAATCTGAAATTGTTAAAGATAATGCAGACTTTGCATTTTCAACCGCTTTCTCGTTAACCGTAATACCTAAATGACTAGGCAACCAACAGAAAACTAATTTATTAAACGTCAACAGGGATGAAAGTCGTTGAAGTAATCCGCAAACAAGAAGCTTTCAAACTCTTCATTGTAAAGGGCCTGTAAAGAAGAAAGTGAGTCAGAGAAAATAATAAAGCGGGTCAGATGTGATTCTTCAACTATGTCAAGTGCAAGATCAATAACCCTCAACTCTGCAGAGAAAATAGAAGATTTATTATGAATGCGAGATTTCAGAATGGTATCACCTCATACGGCGGCAGTTGCTACAGAGTCATCGCATTTAGAGCCGTCTGTGTAAATTGGCTTAAAAGCAAAGTAAAACTATTTAATTTCATGAAATTTTGCTTGAAATACATGTCTGTCAGTTTCAGACTTTTTATGAGCAGCGAGATCAAAACGAAATTCCGCAGTTTTAAGTGTCCAAGGAGCTATATCTGGGACTTGATATTTTGCAATAGACTCCATATCCACATGAAGACCTTCAAGAAATGGCTCCATGCGTATACCAAGGGAAGATATTGCATTTGTTTTTTACGAAAAAGGGGATTGAATTCAGGCTGAAAGACAGTTTTGTAAGTAGGGTTAGAAGGGTTGGATTTTTATTTCAGTACATACTGAAGGGCAAGTTTCTGTCTTCTAGAAGAGAGGGAATGTTCATTAGCTTCAGCATAAAGACTGTTAACTGGACAGGTTCTAAAAGCTCCAAAGGCAAGGCGAAGACCTTGATTATGTATGGGATCAAGCAACTGAATGTAAGGTTTACGAGCAGAACCATAAACAATAGAGCCATAATCAAGTTTAGAACGAATAAGAGAGCGATACAAACGTAATAGTACTTTCCTATCAGCTCCCCAGTCAGAATGGGCTACAACCTTGAGAAGGTTTAACGCTTTCTGACATTTTTTCTTTAAAGCTTTTATATGTGGAAGGAATGAAAGTTTTTTGTCAAAGATAACACCAAGAAACTTGAACTCTGGTACAACTTCAATGCGACATTTATTCATATGAAGATATGGGTCTAGGCGGAAACCACGTTTATCACAGAAGTGCATGCATTTGGTTTTGGTCTTGGACAATTTAAAACTATTTTCGTCAGACCATGTTTGAAGTTTATTCAAGCATTGTTGAAGTTGACGTTCTATAATGTCCATATTTCTTGAACGAAAACAAATAACAAAATCATCCACATAAAGGAAGCACTCAACCCCTGGGTTAATGGTTTTAACAATATAATTGATTTTAACACTAAATAATGTGACCGATAAAATGCAACCTTGAGGAACACCCATTTCCTGCTCATGGGCAACTGATAGGGCGTTACCAACACGAACACGAAAGAGGCGTTCAACCAAAACTGCAGCAATAAATAGAGGTAGACGGCCTCTTAGACCAAAGATTTCCCTGTGTGCGTTTAAGTGTTATTTGTCATTTCATTTTTCTACTATCATCTTAAGGAAACAAATAAAAATGCACAACGATACTTCCACATATCTGTTGGCATCCCTGTGATACAGAGCTCCAGATAATTACTTTGTTCAAATATGTTTCACTCCCTAAAATAATTATTAAAGAGTGAATCACTACAGGAAGCCCGTCACCCCAAAATAAGGAAGGTCAACATGTTTTTAACAGATGTATTATGCTTCTAACCTTAAATAGGCATTCCACTGCCTATGTATCCATGTAACAGATTAAACAGTAAATTAAAATCTCTTAACAATATACACTTGCTGCGTATCCATGAACACAGAATAGTACATTTAAAAGAAAGAAATGCTCATCATAATGACAACATGTTGATGATACTGCAGCAGGAAGCATTATAAATTAGAAAGTGAAAAATTCCTCAATATAATCATTTGTTCCTTTTATTGCATTATTTTGAATTTACAATTTACTTTAATAAACATTTTATTCATGTTTATAAATCTTGTTTAATTACCTCCCTTTAACTACTTAAGTATACAATGCATTTCAAGACAATATAAGTTACTTTCTAGACTCATATCAAATGGATTTTATGTCTGTAAGTATCTCCAAAGGCTTATGTTTGATCGCCTCATTGTGTGAAATATTTGATTTGTCTACGTCCCTGGTTTTGGGGGTCTATTCCATATGCAACGTCATTATATAATGAAATCAATTGTTTGTACAACTTCAAATTTGTCCAAAATGCTTGCTTTACTATAGGTAATTTTTAATGTTTTAACAACTCTATTCTTACTTAACACACATAACACCTATATAGCACTATTGGTAACCAATGGACGGAAAAAGGCCG